>VMDR010021519.1:0-16789 GCA_007922815.1 Macrotus californicus | reverse complement strand
CAAGCAATATTTGTACTTTCAGTGTGGATAGTATGTTATATTCACATGTTAAACAAAATGTGTTTTCAGACCTTCAGGAGGAGGAAAATATTGCCTTGGGGAAAGGAGACGGTATCGTTCCTGTAACACAGATGTAAGTAAAAACAAACTCTGCTATTAAAAATTAGTTTACATTTTCCCCAAAGCAGGGAAATTTTTTAAAGTTGTATGCTATTTGATCAGATGTCCGCACATGTGATGGTCACATGAATTTTTGAAATTGTTCATAATGAAGGGAACCAGTCTCAGGTCCAGCGATTCCATCAACAGGAGTCAAGAGGATGCTCCAGCACTAGGAGAAAATACACTCTCCACCAACACGAATCAAGAGAGAGCCACACACCCCTTGAACTGCCCCGATTCCCCAAACATTCAAACTTTACCATTGTTTTCGTTCTTGAGTCCACCAAGATCATTACGCTCTTCATCCCGTTTTGTCTTTGCCACTGCAAGAAGCCTCAGATTCATTTATGCTATCCAGTCCCATAAAGCTCTGCACACCCTCTCTTCTCTTTCCTATCCTTGCCCAACTGCTGAAACTATTCACTGCCCTCAGGAATTCATGGTCCATCATCAACAAAATTCCTGATGTCTCTGAATTTTCCTTCCCTTCATCTTCTTCTTGTAATGGGAACTGGCTCTCCTCTGAAGATACTGCTTCCTCTGTAGCTCTTTAAAGTTGGGGGTTTGTGTTTTCTCCCTTAGCTCCTGAATGACTGGGCCTGAAAGTGGACTATCTTCTTTTATCTCATTACTTCTTCCAGATAATTCTCCCTCCTACCTAAAAACCACAGCTTTTCCAGCAATTCCATGCCATCAGGCTACTACTCATGATCTTCACTCTCATGCTCCTCATCCCTTCACCTGTTTTAAGTCTTGGATATTCTGTGAGTATGTAGGTAATTTTTCCAACATCTTTTCTGGATTTTGCCATAAGCATACAAACCTATTGTTATTTCTCCTATCTTGAAAAAACAAAAAGACAGCCAGTTAGTTTTCCATGTCTTATCTTCTTTTGCAATGAAATTCCTCAAAAAACGTTTCCTATATTAATTGTATCTAATTCCTCTTCTCATTTTCTCTTAAAATTATTCCTGCCAGGTTTTTGCCTACAGAATTCTACTAAAAATGTTTCTGTCACGTCACAGATGACTTCCATGCTGCTAAATCCAGTGGTCGATTCTGAGTGTTTCTCTTACTTGATCCTCACTAGGCGTTCATGACGCTACAATGTTTTAGCTGCTCTTTTGTTTGACTACTTCTTTCTCATTCCCCTTTGCTGGATCCTACTCTTTTCTCTGACCTCTTTTTTTTTTTAATTGAATTTATTGGGTTAATATTGGTTAATAAAATTCCATAGGTTTCGGGTGTACCATTCTGTAATACATCACCTGTATATTGTACTGTGTCAAGTCTCCTTCCATCACTATTTGCTCCCCCTTTACCCTCTTCTCCCTCCCCCCACCCCCTTTCCCTCTGGTAATCACCATACTGTTGTCTGTGTCTATGAGGGTTTTTTAGGTTTTTATTCCTTAATCCCTTCACTTTTTTTATACAACTCCATAATCTCCCTCATCTCTGACAGCCATCAGTCTGTTTCTATTTTGTTTGTTAGTTTATTTTGTTCATTAGATGCCAGATATGAATGAAATCATATGGTACTTGTGTTAGAGTAGCCAGGACTCAGCCTTTGGCCTTTTTCTCTGCCCTACTAATACTCATTTCCTTGTGATCTCATCAGTTTTCTTTGCTTTTGATACTATTCACATGTCATTTGACCCTCAGATTTATATTTTCAGCTAAGACTTCTTCCTTGGATACTAGACTCATATCTTCTTATTGATTGGACTTTTAATAGATATCCAATATTCAACACACCCTCATGTTATTTCTAAAACATTTTCACAAACCTATTCTCCCAACAGTTTTTCCCATCTCAGATGTCAGCTCCATATGGTGTAAGCTCCAAACTTTTGGGTTATTTTTTATTCCTTTCTCTGTCTCACAGCCTACATGTGCAATTCTTTAGAAAATCACATTGCCTTTCCCTTCAAAATGTATCATAGACCTGATCACTTCTCACTGCCTCCACTGCTGCCTCTTTCACTGGAGCCCTCTAAATAGCTTTTTCAGTGGATTTCCCCATGCTGAATGGACCAAGTTATATCCTTCACTGCAAGCCCTTCTGTGGCTCTCCAGTTTTACTTAAATCTAAAGTGCTTGCAAAGGCCTGCAAGGCCACACAATTTGGCCTTACGTTACTTTTCTGAACACATCTCTACTATTTCCTACTCATTCATTCTGCTCCAGCCACATGGATCCCCTTCCTTGCACATGCCATGCGTGTTCTTAATGTAGAGATTTTACATGTCTTTTCCCTTTACCTTGTATGCTCTTCAAAATATCTACATGCCTAACTCTCTTACCTTTACCCAACTGTCCCCTTCTCAACAAGGTATAGACTGAATACCATATTAAAATTGTAACCTACTCTGCTTCCTTCAACCCTGGTACTCTGTTCTGTGTTCCCCGTACCATCCTTCTAACACACTCTATAGCTTATTTATCATATTTAATTCTGTTAAATTTGCTTCTTGAAGTAATTAAATTAGCTTCAATTACAATGACCCTTTCAAGTTACTGGTATTATTTTTTCATTCATTCAACAAACAATTGAGTGCATAGTGAATATCAGAGTGGGCTAGAGTGAGAAAGAATCTCTGCCCTCAAGGATCTTACAATTTCCTACGAAATCACTTACATGCAGAAAGTTACAATACCAAGTGAAATGATAAATGATATGATATGATATGATATGATATGATATGATATAATGAGGTATATGATAGAATAAGTATGGGATGCTCTAAAAGCACATAGAAATGGCATATGGCCTAATTAGGGATTTAGGAATTACTTCCCATAGGAAGCTAAAGATTTGAAGGGCAAATAGGAGTTGACCAGACAAGAAAAAAATGACAACGAGGGCATTTGAGGCAAAAGGAAAATTAAGTACAAGGCGTGGAGGTTAAAGAGCATGATCTTTGTCTTGAGACATGAAGAAACCATTGAAAGATTTAGACTTATGCTTTAGATGAGACTGGAGTGGAGAAAGCCAAGATTAAAACAAAACAACAGTCCAATCAAGGAGAATTTAAGGGTACTGGCGCTAACAGCTTAAGGGCTGAGCCATGAGTTGTATGTTGGAATGGCAGTGGGGTCTTAAAGAGGGCTAAGAGGGACAAAATTAAGGACCTAACTTCTAAAAATGTTATAAAATCAAAGAACCAGTTTTGTAGGAAAAGCAGGTGAGGGAGATAGCCAGTGAGGAGATCAGAGGATTGGATGTGCTGGAGTTGAAGCTGTGAGAAGTGAGACTGTTCTCAGTGATGTCAGATCTGGAGTGTGGCCATGGTAGTGCATGCCTAACCTTGAGCAGAGGTGAAGGAATTCAAGGAACGTGAGGACTGGGTAGTTTGGAAAGTCCTCCCTGGGGATGTTGAAGTCACTCAGCATGATGTCAGAACTTGGAGTGTATCGAGGGACTGTTAACCAGGTACCAAACTTTTTAATAAATAAGGGGAAATGATCACCATGAGATTTGTAGGAAGCAGTGATGAAGCCAGATAGTTACTTGGATGAATAACATGAATGTCAAAAGAATAGCGGTTTTATACAAGGGTAGAAGAATTGAGTACTTACTATATATACACCAGACTGTGTTAGGTAGGAATGAGATTGCCAAAACCACCTCTGAATTCCTATCTCAATTGCCATTATTATACAATCGTAGGGGTGGGCACTCACTTTGGTCCTAACAATATAAGCACTATATGTGAATAATACATGATAGGTAACAGAATAAGGAAAAAACATGCCAGATGTCTTAGGCTTGTTGCATTTTATCCTTAAACTATGTTTTAGATGTTCAAATTGTAGAGCTTATTATTGGTGGGTTGAAATTTCTGTTTATTACCTTTGTTTTCTGTTTCAGCTTTTAGAAAATGATGAGATACAGTTAACATGACTATGTCATGGACATACAAGTAATCTTTCCCCCATTAATCTGGACATTACTAGTTCAGAATTTGAGGCAATTCATTTGTCACAATGAAATTTATTCTCATGCTATCCAAGTTAATAAACCTGTCTGAGCATAAGTGTATAAGTTGTATAAAGTATAATCTAATGTGTGAAAATTTAAACTTCCAAAACACATAATCTAGCCCAGTACTTTCAAGAGAACTTTCTTCAATAATGGAAATATTCTGCATGTGCACTGCCCAGTGTGGTGGCCACTAGCCAAATTAACTACTGAGCACCTGAAATGTGGCTAGTGCAACTAAAGAATATAATTTTTAAGTTTAATTGATTGAGATTTGAATAGCCACATGTGGCTAGTGGCAACTGTATTGGACAGCACACAGCTAGACAGCCTAACTATGCAGTAGAAAAATTACTGTTACAAAGAAGATTGTAAATATTATATATAAAATTCTCAAAATAAGGCAACCCTAGTTCATTTCAGAAACTAGTGTAACAGACTTCCATGTTTGGTAATGGCAGATTAGGTTATTCTGACTGAATTTTTTGAAAACTTGCTGAATGAGATTTTTGTTTTAACCATTTTGAGTCAACAAAGAGCTGACAAGATAGTAAAACAAATGCATAAAAGGTGATGTTCTGAGAGAGGGGAATTCAGAAATGTAGGTGGAGCATCAGAGCACCTCAGGTGCTTTTGTCCTGACAATATTCAAAGGAGGAGGAGACACTGGACATAAATTGCTCTAGGGTCTCTTCTTTAAGCACTGTATGAAGAAAGTTTTTCCCAAAGCTCCCCCCACCCCCCACCCCGCTCTCTTAGCTAACTTCCTTCATGTTCTTTTGGCCACGAGGCCACATGCCTACACTTAAACCAGTCATTGGCAAAAGGAATGAAATGACCATAATTGGTTTAGACTAATCCAGATATGCCCTAATGGGGTTAAGGTCACTTTCTCTGAGAGGTAGGTAGGTTCCTGAGCAAAAATCAGAATTCTGTTCACAAGAAAGTAAAGGGTAATAGATGCAGGTTATGCAGCAGGGGTCTGCGTCAGAGCCCTTTCAGTTTCTGTCTTCGAAGTTACCCACCCTTCTCTGAGCAGGATGGGTTCCCAGGTCCCTGGTGGATACCCAAGACCACGGATAGCACCAAACCCTTTACATCCTTTCCACCCCCCCATACAAACACACCTGTAATCAAGTTTAACTTATCAATTAGGCACAGTAAGAGACTAACAATAAGTAATAATAAAAGAGTTATAAAGATATACTGCAAAAAAAGTTATGTGAATGTGGTCTCTCTCCCTCTCAAAATATTTTCCTGTCTGGTACCTTTCTTCTTGTGATGCTGTGAGGTGATGCACTAGACAAAGGATGGAGTGGGATGGTGTGAGACTTTACCACACTAATCAGAATAGAATTTAAATTTTAAAGCAATTTAAATGCAACTTTGAAACTTATGGACTGTTTATTTCTGGAATTTTCCACCTACGATTTTCAGACTGAGGTTGACCCAGGGTAACTGAAACCGTGGAAGGGGGCCTACCACACTGGTAGAAGGAGCAGCAACAGCAGTGGTAGCTGCTGCTCACATCATTGAGCACTTAGTGCCTATCAGACCTGTTCTTTTAGCTGTGTTCTCTTCCCATACTGCGCATTCTCCTCAGTAGCGACTTGGCTTGGTACATTTTTTATTTCCAGTTTTTCAATATAAATCTAGGAAAACTGTGAGAATTTAAAGTTTTGGTATAATCTGTTCTGTCACAACCTTGTTTCTGCAACATAAATTAACTCACAAATGATTGAATTATTTTGTTCCATGAATCATTTTGTTCCATATTTTGTGCCAATAAGCGGTACACCAGCTGAAGTCAAACTTCACTGACACAGCTCAGCTGAGTAAAGCTGAGCTGGACGTGATGCCCTTCTGTCCCACGTTCTCCTTTCTGCTCAGTCTACCACATGCTCTGTGGTGCCAGGCCTGCTGGTGTTTTTCTGCCTGTTCTTTGTGCACTGGCCTCTTGTTCTTATGACCCAGCCAGCTTAACCCTTCCTTACGAACTTTTTCACCTTTTTTTTTTAACAGACAAAATTCTATGTTTACTCCAGTGTTTCTTTGTTAGGAATTTGCCATGTATCTTTAAAATTTTGTTAGTATTTTCTTAGAATTCTTCATTGTTTTCATTAGTGTTCTTTTGGCTGCCTCTAATGCTATTTTCCCCTTAGGTGCTTGTTATTTTTAGTGTGCAATTTTGCAGAGACAGATTGTTCAGAAATGTATCTGTCATGTTAGAGTAGGAACTTACATCTTAAAAATCTATTCTCAAAGTTTCTATTTATGTAGACTACATTATAGGATAGAGAACTTAATGGTAAATCATAAGGGTGATTGATTGGAGTTAAGATAGAGTAATACAAGCGAGACTTCAGGTTTTCTGGTTAACGTGGAATGAGGGCCACTGTAGGAGCACAATAGAGCTTTTGTGTTTGTATCCTCTAGGTTCACTTTTGTATTTTTCTCTGCAGATACAGTGCCTTCCGTGTTCTTTTATTCTGTAATGCCTGGGTGTCTGTTAGGGGCTCCTGTAATGGATTCAACAGGGTATACTGGTTGTCTGTCAGATCAGCCTCCTGCCTCAGTGCATGTTTTACACAGTTGAATGCTATGCACATCACATTTAGTGACTCTGTGTGAGTTTTTCTTGAGATTTAAATAGACGTAATTAATATAAAGGATATAAACTCACATTTCATTTGTTTTTATTTGCATATCTCTATTTTATTTGCATATATCTGTATTCTATCATACCTGTGATTTCATATCCTAACTGAGAATTTCTACCCTAAATGAAAAGTCTCTTAATGTGTGATTTTAAAATAACTGCATAATATTCTAATATATGCATATTTTTTGTTTTTTTTCCTTTTTTAATTGAATTTATTGGGGTGACACTGGATAACCAAATTAGACAGGTTTCAGGTGTACAGTTCTATAACACATCATCTGTATCTTGTATTGTGTGTTCACCACCCCAAGTCATGCCTTTATTCACCCCCATACCCTCCTCCACCTCCTTCTCCCCACTCCCCCTTACCTGTCGATTCTTGTACTCCAAATCAAACTTTCCAGTACAAAGGAAAAATTTAAGTGATTGTGGAAGAATTTTCAAATTAGTGCCCAGGATGAGATGAGATCAGATGGTCAAACAGCAGGACCCTCAAGGCTCGTTACTTGGTGTCAGGAGTCTTTGAGGTGTGCCCTGTGCTTTCTGGTTTATGCCTGCATGGATTTGATCGGTCCTACTTGCATTCCTTGTAAGATCTTGCAGCCCATTCCATATAGGCTATCAGTCCCCATGCAGTAAGTAGTCTAGACTTTCTCTCTCTCTGATTGACCAGCTGGCATTATAGACTACTGCCTAGTTTTCAGGTTTTTACGTATAATAACAATATTTATTATTTGTTCAAACTCTCTGATTAGAGTTGTTAGCTTCATTGAAATCACAACTGAAAATTGGAATAAATTAGAAAATCATAGGGAAAGAAAAATAATACAAACCTGGGATCAGTACCTTAAATATGTACCACAGGGTCCTTCCACTTACTAAAGATGGGCCACAGATTTTGCTCTGAGGTTTTTAAAGACCCAAGTAAAGAAGCAAACATTCTTGGTTCTAAAATTCATAATGTTTAATAGCTCTGACAAAAGGCGAAATAGCCACAAGGGAACATTTTGCTATTTCGAAGCTTTGATACGTGTCCATCGCAGACCCCTACACTGTGGCAAATCAGATCGAATCATACAAGGTTGACAGCACTGTTTTTGCTTAGGTTAGAGGAGAAGTTAGAACCTAGAACTAACGCAGGCTGAACAAACATGGCTTGTACAAAAAGATAGCCACTCCCTCTCCCCGATTCTGTTCTCACCACAGACATTCGAAGGGTAGAGGAGGGGTAGGGATAAAAGAATGAATGTTCCCATTACTTCCTGTCCCACTTACCCCACTTTCAAAGAAGGAGATCCACAGAGATAAAAGAGGCAACATATTAAGAAAAATAACTTAATGCTAAAGATTTGAAATAGATTAGAAATGGTGTCCAGCTGTAAAGTTGACCTGACTATTGTCAATAGCAACATAACCAACCTTGAGGCCACAGGAATTCACACACGAGACTGGAGGCCAATGACCTGTGTTTGACGGGTAACACCACTGGTCCTGCTCAAAAGTCTTTGAAAGAATCTAGACAAGGACTCTTTCTTTGACATCCATTTGATGGTATCTGAGACAGACTAGCAGGTAGACAATAGCCATGACATGAGCAAATGAATATGCTTTGTATCTTCAAACTACTGAGAAACCAGGATTGCTTATTAAAGACACATAGGAGAATTGGTGGAAGTTCGGTCTTACCATTAAACCAGGAACAACAATACAATGTTTGGGATCATATGCTAACCTCAGAGGCATGGCCACGTGGAATTCAGGTTCGGAGAGTAGAATTTTATGAAAGTAATGATGCTAAGAGTTCACTGGTTGAGGACAGAGTTCCCCTGTTTGGACACAGAGATACACGATTGATAAGGTCCTTGCAGTTTTTATGATTGGGTAAATGTAGGAACTAACTGATGGTGCCATTATCAGAAGTACAGCCTCCAGATTGGTGCATTATCTGCCCAAAGTGTTTGCTCAAAAATATACTCTTGATTATTGTCTGTATGGGATCTCCTTTTTACTGGCATAAAAAAATATTGACTATTAATCAGGCATTTTTGCCTCCTGAGCAATTTTTCATTCCAATGGCTTAAAACTATTATGCAAAATGTTCTCACAGGGTAAATATTGGTATATATATATATACACATATATATGTATATATATATATATATAGTATAACTATTTTAAATAGGATTTATAGCTGTCGTGAATACCTTACTTCATAATTTGATTTTTTGTAAGAAGTAAAAATATGGCTATCTTAAGTTTATAAGTCGAATTTTTATCAAAGCCTAAAGAGGAAATATTAGTTACTATGAAAAGGACTTTTCTGCATTTCTGAAAAGAATTTCCCAGTGTTACTTAGGTGTTTTCCAAGACCAAGAAAATCCTTGTGTTTTTCCTGTTTGATATTATTTGTGATTTGTGTGTCTGCTGATAATGCATTTAACTAGGACAGAGCTTCTGGTGAAAGCCTAAGTTCCGCTTTGGCTGAGATAGAAAGTCATATCAGTCCTGCATCTTAAACATTTCATTTCTCTCCGTTTTTTTGTGCCTCAAAACTATGAACAGTTGTGGGGGTCAAAGTGGGTTTTCCAGACCACCTGTGGTCCGTTGTAGCATTTGAGCATAGATTGTGTGGCACCTGGGTTTTTTCTCAGTCAGCTCTGCTAGAAGGGCACTTGTTTCACTCCCCAATCCATTGCTGAAGGACAGTAAGTTGTGTGATCGCCTTGGTTGTGGTGCACAGAAAAAGCACAGCCTATGTCTAGAGGTAGGATTGTAGTGAGAAAACAATTGGCGTTGGATACACACTGACTTACATTTAAAGCCTGATTGTAACACTGGTTGCTGTTTGACCTTGGCAAGACTTCTAACCTCACAAAACTTCAGGGAACTGCTGTATAAATGAAGCATGATTATATCAGACTTGCAGGGCTGTTCGAAAATTGAAAGTAGTAACATGTGTAAGGTGTCTGGTGCTGTTCCTAATACTTAAATCTGTATTCAACACAGAATAGCTATTATTATACACATTTATGTTCTATAGATTAAAAAAAATACTTTCATGCATTAAGTCTTGAAATAATTTTTATAAAGAGGAAGGACAAGTATTTCTTAATTGAGGAACAGACTAGTACCGTGATTCAGTAAGGTACAGAATTTCTGAGTACTGGTTCAGAGCTCTCATAGTAGATAGGGCCCTTGGGAGGTGAGTGTGGCAAGGTAAGCTTCTCTGAAAGAGTTTGGTCACCTTTGACATCAACTTACTTACAATCTAAACTTACTCTGCCTCAGAACCACATCCCTGAGGACATTCTGAAACCATCAACCTTGCCCCCAGGGAGAGGTGTGGGGTAAGCGATGCCAAAGTACAGAGCTGATCCACTAACTCACAATTTATAACCGTTTCCTGAGTTATGATTAGAAAACAACTATGTGTCAATCATGTTATTCTTATGAATATTATACATAAGATGATGTTGTATATATGGCAAAAACAGTAACAGGAGCACTGTCAGTAGTCTTCTTCTGGTTAGTATGAATTTTATCAAGTTTTGAGAATAAGGACTAGTTTCTAAGCACAGGAGAGAGCTTACTTGTTTATTTTGTTCTTAAAAGAGATGTTTAAAGAATTAGAAAGTGAAGCTTGTTTCTTAACATATTTACAGGCTGAGGGGAAAAGGTTATGCTATGGATAGATGGCATTTTAATTAAATTCAGACTCTAGGAGGCACATTAGAAATAACTTTAATTTTGAAAACTTGCATAGTAGATTATTGCATCAGATATATCAGGTAGATCCCAGTCCGTCTGGACGCTGTAGGCAGATCAAGATTTTGTTTCTCTCTAAAAGTAAAAGTACAGTGAAACTACGAAAGATCAGAAACTATGCGGGGGACAAAAGATAAGAAGTGTAGATCAAAACTGGGGTTGCAATGATTCACTATTTACACCGAACACAAAATTTAACCTTGAGAATGCCCCTACGAATTACTTTAATGAGATAATCAGACAGTACATGATAACTAGGAAATCAGGAATTTTGTCGGCAACTTGTACGAGAGGGTGTGGGAGCAAGGCTTTTTTTAACCTGTGTCCCAGTTTTTGTGTAATTTAGAGAAAGATGCCTGTCTGTGTGAACAGACAGAGCTATGTCCCTTCTTCACAGTCCAGTGTCAAGTGCATGACTTGCTCAGCAGAACAAGGGTTGGAATCCAGGTTCTACCTATGCTTTCCCAACTAATGAGGTATTACCAGCTAAGAATGTGCTTGCTCTCATGGAGAGGAGGAAGAGATTTAAACTTTGGGATTGTTGAAGGTTAGTCTAGTGTAATAATGGGGAAGTAAAAGTGCGTTTGATGTGAAAGTAAGAAAGGGAAAAAAGCAGAAGGTGAGAAAGACATAAAAGAGGTCGAAAAACAAAATGCCAGTTTTGCTCATTTTGCAATTTTCCCTGAGTTGTAGGGATCCTCTTGTTGCCACCCTGCCCATCTCCTCTAAGAGGAGAGGGAGAGGGAAAAAGACATTTTCCTTCTCAGCCTGCTTCTTGCTTTTTATTACCTACAAGAGTACTGTGTTTCCAGAATTGTCCTCATTTGAAAAACATTTGGGGATATATTTCTCTTGAAGTTATGGGTTTTGGGGTGGGTTTTGCAAATAAAAAAAAAGCAGGCACGAAGGGATTCCTGGCCTTGCCAAGGTCACCCTAGTCTTCAGGACAAAACCAGGATTGGGAGCCCAGTATAAAAACGCCACTGGGAAGTTTGTCAGCAGAAGCTGAGATTTCTTTCTATAGCTACTTTTATGTCTCCAGTGAATTACTCTTTTTTGGACTTATCTACCCTAAATAGCATTAAGTAAAAAGGAGATGCTTTTAAACTATCAGTAAAATTGGAAACATAAAATAGTCTATAGAAGGTGCTAACTTAACATGCATCTCTGAAAACAGGTGGTCATAAAAAATGATAATATTAATTTTTTTATTTCTTTGAAAATACTAAGATTAAAAGATGCTGAGGCCTGCAGCTTTGCTCTCTGGATTTATGCGGGGCCCTGCTGGTCTCTTTGTAAAAGGAGAGGGTGCTTGATTAGTGTTAACACTGGGAGGCTGAAAGCCTGTCAGGCTTCACATAAAAAATGTGTGGCTTATGCCTGTTGTTCTCTGTTAGGGCTTCGGCATAGTGTCAGCATTTATAATCCCTAAATAATTTAAAAAGCATGATTCCTTAAACTCTCCACTCTTCCTAACCAAAACCCCCAAATATAGTCTATGTAATTTTTTTTTTTCTTAAGAAATTAACTCCTCTTTGATCAGTCTCATTCTTTGGAACCAGCATATACAATTCCTACTGAGCTTACTTCTAATCAACACAAACTCAGAGCATTCACTGAAGGCAACACTGGAATCGGGAGAACAGAACACGAGCTGACACCCTCTAGAACCAGAGATGCCCGATCAGGTCACCAGGTCCATCCACCACAGTTCCCTGAAAGCCCCTCCATCCTCCAAGCCATTCTGTGAACTTCCTAAACATACTCTTGCCTCCGGGCCTTTGCATTTACTGTTTCTTGGAACACTCTTCACAGATATGGACATAAGTCACACTCTCTCAGTATTTTTTTAACTCTGCTCAAGTGACACCTTATCCTAGGGAATTTCTCTGACCATACTATTTAAAACAACTTCCCTCCCCACCTCACTGTCAATTTCCTTAACCTGCTTATTTTCCTTCTTTCTCATCTCCACTACAGTGAGCTCCATGAAAGCAGAGACCTAATCTGTTTTGTTTATTGCCTTGTATCCACAGCCTAGATGACATGTGATGCATAGTAAGCAATTTAAATATGTACAGGTATTTGCTGAACAAAACGAAGACACTTAAGGCCAGTTCTTGGTGTTTTAAGAGGGCTAATGATGAGTTATGATGTGCCCTTAGGAAAGCCATCAAGGTCTAGCTAGGTACCTTTTAATTAGGGGTTACATTTGCTCAGTGTGGATCCAGAAAAGAGGAGTAAGACCCCAGGGTTGTAGGAAGACAGATTTTGGCTGAAAGTAGAAAGAACCTGATAATTGTAGCTGTCTGAAAAGCATCCGAGCTTTCTGTAGATGTTTATTGAGATTTATGACCACTTTGGGGATAACTGTAGAGGACATATAAGCACAGTGTGCAAATTATATTATATTGCTTCTAACATCCGTTCTTAAAAGCGTATGATTTGGTATTGACTCAAAAGTTAGTTGAGTTTGGTTCTCTCACAGAGTGCTGCCAGACGGATGTATCTATTGTGTTAACACCTAAGTCAGGAGTTGGCAAATTGCACCTCCTGGGCCAAATTCGGCCCATCACCTCTTTTTGTAAATTAAACTTTATTGGAACACAGCCCTGGCCATTTACATATTGTCAATGGCTTCTTTCACATTATAATGGCACAGTTGAATCGTCACAATGGATACCGGATGGAACACAAAACCTAAAATATTTACTATGTTGCCCTTTACAGAAAAAGTTTTCTAAGCTCTATATTCTTAACCAGTAAACTGTGAACGGAAATGTGTCTGTGTTCAACCTACCTGTTTCTTCTTCTCCTTCTCTTCCTTCCCCTCCTTCTTCTTCATTATTGATTGTTTTATCACTAAAGATCCAACCATTATAATATAAGTCATTCTGAATATTTAAATAGAGGGAATTTAATGCCAGGAATTGGTTACATGTGAGGGAAGAGGCTTGCAAGGGCATAGATCAGGGTGAGCAGGAAGAGGCCACCACTTCTACCAAAGAGACCCAGGAAGGAAGTGTGTCATCAGCGTCCAGAGGCTGGAATCACACAGCAGAAACTGGAAGCATAGGAGAGGGTGGAGGTGTGGGGTTTCTGTTGTCTGAAACTGGAGCCACAAAAAAGATTCAGCATCTGCCTAAGATGCTTCCTGAGGTAGCGAGGAAATAAGAGAAATATCTTGACTTCTCCCACTGGTGCCTTCCATTGCCTAATCCAACCAGAAGTCGGCTGGCACAGAAGCCTGGGGAATGGAGCTTAAAGAGATTGTTCCCCTGAAAAACAGGGCAGAGCAGAAGATGAGGGGTGAGTCTAAGGATACCTGACCCAAGACCAGCATAGCTGCTAGTAGTTATTCAGCTACCATATGCCCGGTACAGAGCTAAACATTTTACATATGAATCTTCACTGAAGGGGTAAATCCTAGTGTTATTCCCAGTTTGTAGTTGAGGCTCGGAAAATGAAGTCTATTTCTCCAGGCCATGCATTAAACAAATGGCCAAGTTAGAATTGAATGCAGATCTGTCTCACTCCAAAATTCTTACTTTGTAAGAATTGGCCTCTCATTCTATAAATGTGAGAAAGGAAGTTATCTGGAGAATGTATGAAACTCGCAGCTGGAAATGACAAGGCTAGGTCGATAGCCCAAGCAGTTATTCCTATTGGGATTTGTATAGCTTAACAAAGCTGAAGCCTCACACTGTTCTTATAGCGCTTAGCGTCCACGGGAGGCTCCGCTCAGGGAGGGAGGTTTCCTTGCACCCTGAAACTATTACTAAGCAGACCTTTCTGTACCCTGTTTTCTCTGTTATAAAATGGGAATATTAATTACAACTACCTCGTAAGAGTGTTGATAGACATTAAAGAGATAGTACATCTCAAGGCCTCTGAACAGCGTGCCGCAGAGCAGGTACTCACAAAACGCTTGGTAAGTGCTAAGTTGCTGTTGTCATTGTTGATATTTTTATTATGCTGACCCTTGGAGTGGTTATCACAAGAGAAGACTAGATCAGACATTTAATGAAATGTTATCCAAGTGCTTCATTAGAAAGCAATATGCTCCTGTTGGACCTTTTATTTCTCTTAGGAGCATCATTACAAGATAGTTAATAATAGGATTTTTGTTAAGTGAATGATGACCCTTGTGATACCTTAGTTTGTTAATCTGAGGCTTTTTTTTGTACTAGTGCTTTTCTGTGAACTGTCAACTCCTCTTACACTCATTTAGAACAGCCTTTCTCCGGCTATTCCCAACACACGACCTTCTGCTTCCTGTCCCCAAGGCTTTACTTGGCTTTATTCTTAATAGTGCCCTCCTCCCCAAAGTCTTCTCTCTTAACCAGCTCAATTCCTACAATGTCTCACAGTGTTACAAACATTAAGTATTTATACTGCCTTTATTATCATTGTAATACTCAAGATTTGCTTCCAGAGGAAATGTTTCCCTAAGCAGTCACAAGAAATGTTGATCGTTTGCCTGTGTGCAGCGCCTGTAGGCAGCCTGGCACATGCCATCATGTGCTTGCTCCTGAAACAGCACTACGTTGTTCTCTCTGTACCTCGCTTCACCAACCAGACTGCAGGCTGTGCTTGGGTGAACTTTCAGGTGCTCAGAGCTTTACAAATACTTAAGTTTTATGTGAAAATTTATAGCGAGAGTTAACATTGTTTGTGTTTTTAAAAATTGATAATATTTGCTTAAAAAACCAGTCTTGCTGCCTGGCAAAGCCACTGGCAACTTCAGTCCTTGTGTGGAATTTCCTGGAAATGGCAGAAAAGTAAAGTATTAGCACAGCATGAAACAGAAAACACTGGAAGCGGATCTTTCCAGCATGATGTACTATGTAGCCTATGGTTCATAGTTATTTTCCATTAAAACAAAAAAGAAGCAAACAAAAATCACAGGTAAGGAGGCTCTGGCAGGCTAGTTCAGTTGGTTGGAATGTCATCCTGATATATCAAGGTTGTAGGCTCGCTCCCCAGTTAGGACATATATAAAGAATTAACCAATGAATACACAAATAAGTGGAACAACTAATATTTCTTGCTTTCTCTTTCTCTAAAATCAATAAATGACAAAAATAAAAGGTAAGAAGGGTAATTTGACAAGCAAAATCATTAGGTTTGACGTTGTAGTGTCATATTTTAATGTGCA
The DNA here is from genome assembly GCA_007922815.1 of Macrotus californicus. NCBI lineage: Eukaryota > Metazoa > Chordata > Mammalia > Chiroptera > Phyllostomidae > Macrotus > Macrotus californicus. The sequence continues at coordinate 1,060 of VMDR010021519.1, read as the reverse complement.
GAAAAACTTTGTAAATACAGGGTCCATAATCAAATGCTGTTACTATTTTCAGAATCTGAGGCTTTGGACTTGATAGAGTAGAAATTTGAACCACAGTGTGTAGGACATGACCGTGAGATATTTGCACGTTGTGGTCTAGTATTTTTGCACATGCTTCGACAGACTGTTTGCAATGTTCTGACCTCGGAAAACTATATGAAGTCAATGCAGAGATACAAGAGAAGGTGGTAGAAAGTCCTGAAAATGATATCCGAGAGTGTCCATAACATACTCATCACTTATTCACAATTAATAATTTTATCTAATAACTTGCTTCATTCTTCCACATTTAAAGTGGCTGTTTCTCGGTCAGTGTTTCAAAAGCAGTAGCTTTGTGTTTTAGGGACAGCAGCTGCAGAACTCCAGAAGACACGTCAAATTAGGTTATATCGCTCAAACACCATGGGACGTTATACTTTTAATCCTTTATGAACTTAAGTATTGCATTTAGGATGGCCCTGTGGTATTTGGCATCTGAACCTAGCTAGATTGGCAAGATTTTCCTCTCTAGTTCAGGTAGAAAAAAGCATTCCAAACTTCTAAAAACAAACAATTCTCTCTTCACCCTCCCAACTTCTTTCTCCCTCCTCCATCCAGCCCATGTACATGTTTTGAACCAAGTTATTATTTTATTTTCTGTGATGTTAAAGAATACATGTAAATCCTAATAAGTCCAAATTCCTTAGAAAAAAAGACAAATTCCTTGAACTTGAAGGTGTTTAAACTGGAGGCCTAGCATTTTGCCCCGTCCATCCCATGTCTTAAAATATGGTTTTTGTGAGAGCAAGACAGTAAACAGCTACAGTCGTAGGGATCCAAGCCACAATTAATAGTGCCGAATGCCATGTTACAAACCTGCCTCTTGATTGCTTAAAATAAAGAGCTGGGAGTAACTGTGGCAACTGGACCTCAAATGATGCTACCAAAAAAAGACTTCGTGTTTTAGTTCCTTCTAGTTTTTTATGTGCGTTTATAAGGAGATACCTGATAGATTGATTGCAAAGAGGACTATGACATGCAT
>VMDR010021518.1:0-16788 GCA_007922815.1 Macrotus californicus | reverse complement strand
TCCTTCATTATTTGTTCAAATAAGTTTTCAATTTCTTTCTCTTCCTGTTCTCCTTCTGGCACCCCTATCATTCAGATGTTGGAATGTTTAAAGACATCCTGGAGGTTCCTAAGCCTCTCTTCATTTTTTTGAGTTCTTGTTTCTTCATTCTGTTGTGCTTTAATGTTTCTTTTTTTCTTCTGGTCCACACCATTGATTTGAGTCCTGGTTTTCTTCCCATCCCTGTTGGTTCCCTGTACATTTTCCTTCATTTCACTCAGCATAGCCTTCATTTGTTCATCTAATTTGTGACCAAATTCAACCAAATCTGTGAGCATCCTGATTACCAGTGTTTTGAACTGTGCTTTTGATAGGTTGGCTATCTCTTGGTCACTTAGTTGTATTTTTTCTGGAGCTTTGATCTGTTCTCTCATTTGGGCCATTTTTGTTGTCTTGGCGCGCCTGTTACGTAGTAAGGGGCAGAGCCTTAGGTGTTCACCAGGCAGGGGCAGCCACATCGCTGCATTGTGACGCTGTTTGTGGGGGAGGGGTCCGAGAGGGAACAGTGCCAATTGCTCCACTCTCTTCTGGTTTTCAGTCGCTTCCCCCACTTCCCACAATCAAGTTGGACCCTTCTGGTGCTGATTCCAGGTGGGTGGACTTGTGTACATTCTAGGGCCCTGTGGGTCTCTCCAACGAGCTCTCCTGCGAGGCTGGGAGTTTCTCCCCCTGCTGCCGCCTCAATTTCCACAGGAGTTCTCAATCAGAGGCCCTGTGGCTTTATTTTCCCGAGCTGGATTTCTGGGTTGCATGGTCTATCTCGCTCCCCAGTTGTCCTTCCCAGTTTATCTGCACGTGGTTGTGGGATGGCCCAGTCTGCCAGCAACCACATAGCCCTGTCTGCCAGCCATGCTTTGCCTGCCTCGGTCTGCCAGCCACCGCCTTGCCTCAAGTCCTTTCCATCCGGCTGCTCGTCTCTGCCTCTCCTTCCGGTTTGGATGAATGTTTCTTCTTTAACTCCTTGGTTGTCGGACTTCTGTACAGTTCAATTTTCTGTCAGTTCTGGTTGTTTTTTGTTTTTAAATTTGTTGTTGTCCTTCTTTTGGTTGTGTGAGGACACACAGTGTGTCTACCTACGCCTCCATCTTGGCTGAAAGTCTTAAAAGTTCTTTAGGAGGATTAATTCTTCATCTGACACAGTTCAGCTTGAAAATGATCAGATGCAAATGATCTGTCCTAAGAATACTGCTGTTAGACGTGTGTCTCCAGGATGGGGAATCCTCAGTGGTGTGTCCAGTGTCACTACACTCGCCGTCAAGTGTCTCTGTCCACATCCAACCTACCTCTCTCGCCTGGTACCCTCATAGCTTTTGGTTCTTATCCTCATTAAAAGCTGCTTAATTTCTTGCCATCAAATTACATAATAATATACTTTTAAACTTTAAACCTGTGATTTGACTATTCCAAACATATAGATGAAAAATAAAAAACGTAGTTCTCAAAATGTCCCAAATATAACCAACAATTAACATTCTTTGTTGGTTCCCCACGTCCTTAAAACAGAGACCAAAACAGTTAAAATGGCCCAGGAGGCCCTGCATAATCTGGCCCCACCTCCCTCCTCAGCCACAGTGTGTGCCTTTCCCCCACTGCACACTCCTCACCTGCCACACTGGGCATACTTGGGAGTCAACAGGCCTTATTTTCACCAACTGCTTCTTTATAATGACTGCAAATAAACTGACATACGATTTGAGGTCAAGGGCACAAAGTGGATCATTTCCTTTCTTTTAGACCTTGGTTTCTTCAACTGTAAAATAGGAAGGTTGAACTCAATTGGTGTTAAACTCCAAGAATGGGATCCCAGGAAGCCCTCAGTAATGTGAACGAGGATCAGTGAGGTGATAAAATGTAACTTTTACCCACAAAAAGGCCACAAAAGGAATAAACATTTACTAAGTGCTTATGTACTAGGCTCGTGCTTTCTCACAGTTACTTGGTTAAATAGGTGCTACTATACTGATTTTACCATTTTCCATTTTCTGACAAGGAAATAGTCTAGGAGAAGTGAGATGACTTTCTTAAGGCAGAGTCGTGATAATACAAGGCTAAATAAAACAATAAAACTCCAATTCTTTGCTTCTATTTTATTTTTTTTAATTTAATATAGTTGGTATATACAATATTATATTAGTTTCAGGTGTACAATATAGTGAGGTGACTATATATACCTTATAATGTGATCACCATACTTAGTCTAGCGGTTATCTGTCACTGTTGTTATATAGTTTTTGCTTTTAAATAGAATTATATCAACTTAATAATGCAACCAGGATTTTCCAGATAATGAGAGGTGGGGAGAAAAACAAGTATATTTTTGTTTGACAGATATCTTTCAAAACAAGACCTGTAGGGAGGCAGGTTATCACATGTATCATTTTCATTGAAGTTTGGAATCTATGGAATAGTTGTCTTTTTTTTTTTATTCCTGTTCATTCTCTTACAGTTGACCCATTTTCCCCCTTTGCCCTCCTCCACCCAGCCCATCCCTCACTCCCACAGTCAATCCCCAAACCATTGACTATGTCCATGGGTCATTCATACATGTTCTTTGACTAATCCCTTCCCCTTCTTTCCACCATTCCTAAACCTCCCCTCCCTCCTTGGCAGCTGTCAGTCTGTTACATGTTTCCATGTCTTTGGTTCTGTTTTGCTCATCAGCTTATTTTGTTCATTAGATTCCTCTTACAAGTGAGATCATATAGTATTGGACTTTCACCAACAGGCTTATTTCACTTAACATAATGCTCTCCAGTTCCATCCATGCTGTTGGAAAAGGCAGGAATTCCTTCTTTCTTTCTTCTGTATAGTATTCCATTGTGTAAATGTACCACAGGTCTTTGATCCACTCATCTATCGATGGGCACTGAGGCTGTTTCCAGCACTTGGCTATTATAAATTGTGCTACTATGAACATAGGGGTGTATAGGTTCTTTGGAATTGGTGTTCCAGGATTCTTAGGGTATAATCCCAGCAGTGGTATTGCTGGGTCAAAAGGCAGTTCCATTTTTAGTTTTCTGAGGAAATTCCATACTGTTTTCCACAGTGGCTGTACCAGTCTACATTCCCACCAGCAGTGCACTAGGGTTCCCTTTTCTCCACATCCTCTCCAACACTTGTTGTTTGTTGCTTTGTTTATGATGGCCGTTCTGACCAGTGTGAAGTGGTATCTCATGGTGGTTTTAATTTGCATCTCTCTGATGGCTAGTGATGTGGAGCATCCTTTCATATGTCTCTGAGCCCTCTGTATGTCCTCCTTGGAGAAGTGTCTGTTCAGGACCTTTGCCCATTTTTTTAATTGGGCTGTTTGTTTTCCTGGTGTTGAGTCATGTGAGTTCTTTATATATTTGGAGATTAAACCTTTGTCCAATGTGTCATTGGCAAATACGTTTTCCCATACAGTTGGTTCCCTTTTCATTTTAGTGATGGTTTCTTTAACTACACAGAAGCTTTTAGATGTAGTCCTATTTTTTGGGGTCCAATATATCTCATAGGGCAAGGAAAATAATGGAATAGTCTTCTCAAGCAGGGATGTTCCTGCTCAAAAAAAAAAATGACTAGAATTCTAAGAAAACCTGTTGACACAATATGTGCACTGATAATTAGCTACCACAAGGTGGCGCAATTCTCAGTGAAAGAAATGAGGTTAGTTCAAGTCTGAAATCTCAGCTCTTGCCTTCCTCATTTACAGCGTTCTTTTTCCTTTAGAAATTGAACTTTTACTTTTTTTATTTATAAGGACTAGATTAGATGAATGTTGTTATTTCCTTGACTTGGAATCCCTCCCATCTTCCCTTCTCTCCTTCCCCTGGGTAACTCAACATTCACTTTTAGTTATCACCTAAATATTTCCTTAGAGAATCTCACCTCGCTGAACTAAGTTACTTCCCTGAAACTACACTTCCAGAGAATCTTGCCCTTGGCCATCAGAAAACTTTACACTCGTGAAACTTCTAACTTCTAGATTTTAAGCTTCATGTAAGGCAAGGAACCCCACTGATTCGTTTGTAGCTCAAACCGAGAGGCCAGCCCAGTGTCTTAGTCACGGTAGTCACTCAACAATTAACATTTGTCCAATAAATAAATTAATGGTAAACAAATAGTAGAGGAATATATAACTCTAAGGTTTCTTCCAGACTGAAACTAATTTCATGGAGGAAAAAATCTTCCCACCAGAAAGAAACAAAAGATTGACACAGCCAAGTTTTCATTGTGGCTGATCTTTAACTCTGGATCAGGGCAGGAGGGAATCAGCAATGTTTAGGACCCACCTGAATAATTCCTCAGTTTGTGACACACTATTATCCATAATTGTTGTATAATTTAACTACCAACAGTTGTCTGGAGTAGTAATAACCAAGCCTCCAGTGGCTGACGAGAATGGCTTAGGTCTAGTGTGGGAGAAGACTTCCTCCAAACTCACTGTCTGGCAACTGAAGGACTCTCCCCCACAACAGGGTTTGCAATGCAGATTCACCTGGAGAAGGGCATTCAAACCAATAGGCTCTGTGCTTTGAGACCACTAAGTTTGGTGTGTGCAGAAGTCCTGAGCACAATCCATCAGGGAGATTTTGATACAATCTCTGCTCCTTTTTAATGTGTATGCTAATTGAACTCATTTCAAATTAAGTTTAATCCACCACTGAGCATCTGCTGTGTGCAAGAAACTGTACTAAATTATTTGTGATATCAAGATGTGAAAGACTGGACTCGGCCCTTGCGGAGTTTGCCATCCAGTCATTCTGATTTCAGCACTACAGATAAGGGTAGATTCAATGTGCGCTTATTGATCTGATCATTCTAACCAGAGAAGGTAAAGTTCAACAAAACTACCCCCAGAGGGCGTGTGCACATGATTAAGGATGAATGGGTATTGATTATGTGGATGAAAATTAGAGAAGTGATGTCAGACTCAGAGCACAGAGGTCCCTAATCCCCCTCCTGCTTCCTCACACCAAGCTCTCCGCAATGATCTCCTAATGACCACAAGGTCCCTCTGACTGAACACCCACCTGGGTTTTAGTTTCACAAGTGTGATCCACCTTCTGCATGTGCTTTGACCTCTGTTTCGACTGCTCCAGCCCTACCTGCCTGGGAAACCTCTCACCTTAAAATCCAGCCCAGGCTCATCGATGCCTCTGATGCAGCTCTTCCCCCAATCCCCCAGCCCCAAGAGCTCTAATCACTTTGTTGTCACAGCTCATTCAGGTGGACACCACACTCCCATATTGCGCCTCACTCCCACAGCAGCTCTTGGTGCTTCAAGATGCTGGGGGGCATCCTGCCTCCATGTGCTCCCTGAGGTCTGCCACAGAGAAGAGGGTCCTCTCTGCAGTCAGAAATTCCTTCTCTTCCCTGTATATACACTGATGTAGCCCTGAAATACAGATTACTGTCATGGGAAACTGACCTGGAATATCCTAAGAGGTCATCAGATGTCTACACACATTATTAGATTGAGTACCATTCTCTTTCATTGGTACATTTTCTCAACATTAGAGTGCTTTCATATGCATTATTTTCCTTCAATCCTTACAAAAACACTGTTTTTGTAGAATCTTAGAATCATCTGAGCTAGAGGAACCTTGAAGATCATATGTAACTCTCAGACAAAAATGAAGGACAAAACTTAAAATATGTGCTCCAAGTCCTAAGTCTTAGCAAGAAAAAGGAGGTATATTAGTTTTGTACTGCTGCAAGGCAAATTACCACAAACTTAGCTGCTTAAGACAACACTCATCTATTAGCTCACAGTTCTGCAGGTCAGAAGCCTGGCCCTGCATACCTGGCTTCCTGCCCAAGGGCTCACAGAGCTGAAAATCAGGTACCGGTAGGGCTGCGCTCCCACCTAGAGGCGCCGGGGAAGGCCCTCTCCCAAGCTCATCCTTGTTGGCAGAACTCAGTTCCTCTCACTTGCTGGAATGCAGGCCCCTTTCCTTGCTCGCTGCTGGCTCTTGGCTCCTAGAAACCACTCTGTCCTTTCCACGTGGCTGCCTCCATCTTCAAGCCAAAAACAATGCATTAAATTCATCTCGTACTTCACATCTCTGACTTCTGCTGTTGCTACCAGCTAGAGGAAATTCTTGGCTTTTAAAGGTCTGGCATAATTAGGTTAGGTCCAGTGGGATTCTCTCTTTTTAACATCAGCTGTGCCAGGTAACATAACCTAATATGACAGTAAAACCCATCAGTTTCAGTCCCAAGGATGATACAGGATGTGTGCATGGAGGTGGAGTGGGAGGGGGGGTTCTTAGAAGACAAGTTAGAATCCTGCCTGCATACAAGGGCCTGGAGAATCACACAGACATGGTCCTGATACCAGTTTCACCTCACCCTATCTCTGCAATGGCACATTATCATTACATTTGAGGCCCTGTTTCTTCAGCTATAGGGTGAGAACAATAGACACCGCACTGGGGTTTTGTAAGGGGTAATGAGAAGCTGGACATAACAAGTGGTTTTGGGGTATAAGGCACTACCTAGCAGGTTCTAGTTGAAGTAGTACGTACAGGTATGCAGCACCACTAGAATCAAAGTTCCTTAAAGTTATAGGAAGGTTTGTCTCCTTACCTGCCAAACCAGGGCCTTCCTCTCCTGCAGTGTGAGGCTCAGTCACAATGAGATGGAATGTAGGGTACCCTGAATCGACAAGTAGCCACAGGGTTTCAGACAGCCCTTCCTTCCTACCCAGGGGAATGCTGGACTGCCTTTGGATATATCTGGACTACTCCAGCCCTTGGCTGAAACTGGGATTTCTTTAAGTGACCAGACAGTCCTTGGACCCCCAAGGAGACATGGTTCACTTGGTAGAGTCAGGGCTTAACTGTGAGGTCTATCTACCAACTGGAGCAAGGCACAGTGGAAATTATCAAGCAAGTATTTCAGTGAAGAGGACAGCCTGGCTACCTTGCCCTGCTCTTCAACATTCGTTAGGGCAGAAATTGTGAGTTATGGTAACATATAATCATGGTCGTCTTAACTTAGAATAACAAGGGGCAAATCCTTTACTGTGAAAGAAACACTGAAAGCGAACCAGCATGCATATCTGTAGGAGCCCCATTCTCTCTCTCTTCAGTGTGGCTTGTTTTTGGAGAGAGACATTAATGTAACTTGCTTGAGAATGTTACATATGTTAGCCCTGCCTTCCCTGTCAGCAGAAGAAATCATTACGTGATGGTCTCCTCAGCCTCTTTTTTTTTTTTTTTGCTAAATACATAGAATAGAGCACATCTGACCCAGAACAAATATTTCAAAAAGCAGTTGCTGAGTGAACAAATCATTAATAATAAAACAGTGACCTGGAATCCACTTTTCCTATCCCTCATCCACCAGTTTTTCTATTACACTGTTTTCCACTATATTGGCCTGGTGGCTGCCTTTCAAAAAGATTTAATAAGCAGGTGTTAAAGCTCTAGCTGAACTTGAACATGCTAGCTCCCACAGCCGCTAGCAAATTCCAAACTAGCCTATCAAGTTGAAGTGTCTCTAGAAATAGTTGTGCAGCTGAAGAAGTGAGCAGCACATTGACCATCTGTTGTTCCTCTTCTCAGTGGAGCTGAGTTGTTGAAGGAACTTGGAAAGTTAATGAGTTCTGCCTGGCCTATTGTCTTGCACAGTCTGTGGGGATGAGTCTCAGCCATTTGGGAAGATAAACATCCACATGAAATGCCTTGGGTGTACACATGCCTATAAAATAATTGGAATTTTCTTGCCATAGTGATCTATGAACTTTTCAGAGGCTACGAAGGGATGCTGGAAAACTACTTGGGCTTTGTAATCAGACAGCTCAGGCTCTGAAACCTTGATTCCTCCACTTAATGGAATAATTTTGGTTCCTCTCTGACCTCTGTTTCCTCATGTGTAGAATGGGAATAGTCATACTATTGATACCTTGTGGGGATATTGTGAAGATTAAATGAACTCGGTGTGCACAGCACTTAGTAGAAGTGGGCACCCCATAAAGGGGCTGCTGTGGTTGTCGGCATGTAACTAACCTTCCTCTTACTTCTTCAAACCATCCAATCATTTATTCCATAAACATTCACTAAGTGCCTAACTTGCCAGTCACTGTGCTGAGCGCTGGGGTTGACAAAAGTTAGAGGATGGGTCAGGGAAAGGGGAGGGAATTAGCATCAACTGAGAGCCCACATTGAGACAGTTTGGTGCTAAGTGCTGGGAAGCTCAGGAAACAAGTCACAGCGTTCAAATTTAATGCCCGTTTCTGCCTCTTCATTTCACACTTTCACTCAAGAGACATCAAAGCTCACAAAAACTCCTTTGGCTGTTTGTGACCAGGATTTCTTTTTGAACCTATCTTCTCTGAATCTCACTGGAGCAGAAGAGTTGTAACTGAGAGACTTGCCTTACACACTCCAGCCAGGCCTGGGCTCTGCCTTGGCCTCCACTGCTCCCTGATCGCCTTCGGTTTCCCACTTGCAGCCATGAGTATCTCTGCTTTCTCAGCACAAGCCTCGGTGCCTTGGCCTCAATATGATTGCTTTTTTCCTAACTCATTTTAAGTCTTGATTTATTTATTTCTCTGCTTGTTTTCTTATTAGAGTAGCCGCAAATGGTGGCAATTTCAAGGTTTTTTTCTTTTAAATATGTATCTCATGTTTCTATATCAGAATTGAGGCCTTCTGTATTTTTAAAAAATTATTTTATTATTGTTAAAGTACAGTTGTCTGCATTTACCCCTCACCACTTCCCCCCACCCCAGGCAGCCCCACCTCCCTCCCCTGCTTTCACCCCCCTCCTTGGTTATGTCCATGTGTCCTTTATAGTTGTTCCTGAAAACCCTTCCCCCCACTGTGTCCTCCCCCCACCCCTCTGGCTATTGTCAGATTATTCTAATTTCAATGTCTCTGGCTATATTCTGCTTGCTTGTTTGTTTTGTTGATTAGGTTCCACTTAAAGGTGAGATCATATGGTATTTGTTCCTGACCTCCTGGCTTATTTCACTGAGCATAATGCTCTCCAGTTCCATCCATTATGTCGCAAAGGGTAGGATCTCCTTCTTTCTTTCTGCTGCGTAGAATTCCATTGTGTAAATGTACCACAGTTTTTTGATCCATCCATTTACTGATGGGCACCTAGGTAGCCGGCACTTGGCTATTGTAAATTGTGCTGCTATGAACTTTGGGGTGCACAGGTTCTTTTGCATTGGTGTTTCAGGGTTCTTAGGATATAATCCCAGCAGTGGAATTGCTGGGTCAAAAGGCAGTTCCATTTTTAGTTTTCTGAGGAAATTCCGTACTGTTTTCCACAGTGCCTGCACCAGTCTGCATTTCCACCAACAGTGCACTAGAGTTCCCTTTTCTCCACGACCTCTCCAATATTTGTTGTTTGTTGATTTGTTTACGATGACCATTCTGACTGGTGTGAAGTGGTATCTCATGGTAGTTGGTTTTAATTTCCATCTCTCTGATGGCTAGTGATGCTGAGCATCTTTTCATAAGTCTCTGGGCCCTCTGTATATCCTCCTTGGACAAGTATCTGTTCAAGTCTTTTGCTCATTTTTTAATTGGGTTGTTTGTCTTCTTGGAGTGGAGTCATGTGAATGCTTTATATATTTTGGAGATCAAACCCTTGTCTGAGGTATCATTAGCAAATATGTTTTCCCATATAGGTGGTTCTCTTTTCATTGTAATGCTGTTTTCTTTAGCCATGCAGAAGCTTTTTAATTTGATTAGGTCCCATTTGTTTATCCTTTCTTTTATATCCCTTGCTCTAGGGCACATATCAGTGAAAATATTGCTGTGTGGAATATCTGAGATTTTCCTGCCTATGTTCTCCTCTAGGACTTTTATGGTGTCACAACTTATATTTACGTCTTTTATCCACCTTGAAGTTATTTTTGTGTATGGTGTAAATTGGTGATCGAGTTTCATTTTTTCACATGTAGGTGTCCAGATCTCCCAACACCATTTGTTGAAGAGGCTATTTTTACTCCATTTTATGCTTCTGCCCCATTTATTGAATATTAATTGACCATAGAGATTTGGGTTTATTTCCATGATCTCTATTCTGTTCCACTGATGTCGCGGTCCCGTCCAGCAGGACTGTGTGTTGCTGTGGAATGTTTGTCCTATATCCCCGGACAAGTGACGAACAAATTCACGCAGACTAAAGGAATCCAGTGGAGAAAAGGGATAGCTTGGCCACTCTCTCAGAGAGAGAGAGAGAGAGCCAGCCTGGCCACTCTCTCCATGAGAGAGAGGGCCTGCATGACCGCTCTCCCACAGAGAGGGCCCAGCCCCTTGCCTGGACAGGCTTTTATTGACACTCCAGGATGGTTCTCATAAACTATCCACAGGTTTGCTTCGGGTGGATACCTTTTACAGATAACGAAGGAAAGAATGTTGCCAGTTGCTTCAAAGAGAAAGGTCATCTACAAATGTAAAGGAGAGAAAGCTGGACTGTTTACATTCGTGCTTGGGAAGTCTAGCACAAGTCACAGTAAACTTCTGCTGTCTCCATCCCAGGTGAAGGAGTTTTTGCAAGAGCAAGTTTCAAAGTGGCCTAGGTACAACGCAGGCCTGATTCCCCACGGGAAACCTATCCACGGATGTCACTTGCACACCATGCGTGTCTGGACTGCGTTCAGAACCAGAGCTGAGTCACAAGCCACATCACACACGAATAGGTTCCCCATACATTGGTCTATGTATCTGTTATTATGCCAGTACCAGGTGGTTTTGATTACAGTGGCCTTGTAACACAGTATGATATCAGGTGTTGTGGTTCCTCCTACTTTGTTCTTCTTTTTAAAAATTGCTGCAACTATTCAGGGTTATTTAGGGTTCCATATAAATAGAAGAAATATAGAGAAATATATATAGAAGTGTTTGTTCTATATCTGTAAAACATGTCATTGGTGCTTTAATAGGGATTGTATTGAATCTATAAATTGCTTTGGGTAGTATGGGCATTTTGATGATGTTAGTTCTTCCAATCCATGAACATAGTACATGTTTCCATTTGTTTGTGTCTTCCTTAATTTCTTTCTTCAGCATTGTATAGTTTTCTGAGTACAGGTCTTTTACATCCTTGGTTAGGTTTATTCCTAGGTACTTTATTTTTCTTGTTGCTATAGCAAATGGGATTTTTTTCCCTGATTTCTGTGTCTGATATTTCATTGTTGGTGTCCAAAAATGCCTTTGGTTTACGAATATTGACTTTTTATCCACTGTTTTGCCAAATTTACTTATTAGGTCAAGTAGTTTTTTGGTGGAGTGTATAGGATTTTCTATGTACACTGTTGTGTCATCTGCAAACAATGGCAGGTTTACTTCCTCCTTTCCAATATGGATGTCTTTTAATTGTCTTTGTCTTGTCTGATTGCTGTGGTTAGGATTTCCAATACTATGTTGCATAGGAGTGGTGAAAGCGGGCATCCTTGTCTTGTTCCTAATCTTAGTGAGAAAGCTTTAAGATTTTGCCCATTGAGTATGATGTTCGCTGTAAGTCTCTCGTATATGACCTTTGTTATGTTGAGGAATGCTCCCTCTATTCCTACTTTGCTGAGTGTTTTTATCATAAATGGGTGTTGTGCCTTATCAAATGCTTTTTCCGCATCTATTGATATGATCATGTGATTTTTGTCTTCTGTTTTTTCTATGTGTTGTATTGCATTTATTGATTTGAGAATAATATATCATCCTTGCATCCCTGGGATGAATTCCACTTGATCGTGGTATATGATCTTTTCAATGTATTGCTGGATATTTTGTTGAGGATTTTGGCATCTATGTTCATCAGCGATATTGGCCTGAAGTTTTCTTTCTTTGTTATGTTTTTATCTGGTTTTGGGATTAGGATGATGTTGACTTCATAAAAAGAGTTTGGTAGTCTTGTGTCTTCTTGGATATTTTTTAAAAGTCTGTGAACGATAGGGGTTAGCTCTTCTTTAAATGTTTTTGTAAAATTCTCCTGTGAAGCCATCCGGTCCAGGGCCTTTATGTGCTGGGAGTTTTGTTATTACTGCTTTGATTTCATCATTGGTTATTGATCTGTTCAAGCTTTCTGCTCCTTCTTCATTCAGATTTGGAAGATTATATTTTTCTAGAAATTTTCCCATTTCACTTAGGTTTTCAAATTTCTTGGCATATTGTTCTTCGTAGTAATTTCTTACAATCCTTTGTATTCCTGTGGTATCAGTTGTAACTTCTCCTCTTTCATTTCTGATTGTGTTTATTTGAGTCCTCTCTCTTTCTTCTTGATGAGTCTACTTAAAGGCTTGTTGATTTTGTTTATCTTTTCAAAGAACCAGTTCCTGGATTTATTGATCCTTAGAATTGTCCTTTTAGTCTCTATGTCATTTAATTCTGCTCTGATCTTGGTTATTTCCTTCCTTCTACTTGCTCCGGGTTGTCTTTATTGTTGTTCCTCTAGTTCTTGTAGGTGTTGGGTTAGGTTGTTTATTTGAAATGTTTCTATCTTTTTTAGGTAGGCCTGTGTCACTATGAACTTCCCTCTCAGGACTGCCTTTGCTGTGTCCCATAAGTTTTGGATTGTTGTGAGTTCACTTTCTTTGTTTCCAGAAACTTCTTGATTTCTTCCTTGATCTCATTTTTGTCCCATTCATTGTTTAATAGCATGCTATTCAATCTCCATGAGTTTGAGTGTTTTTGAGTTTTGTCCTTATGGTTGGTTTCTAGTTTCAAGCCCTTGTGGTCTGAGAAAATGTGTTCCATGATTTCAATTTTCTTGAATTTGTTGAGGCTTGTTTTGTGTCCTATCATGTGGTCTATCTTTGAAAATGTTTCATGTGCATTTGAAAAGAATGTGTATTTTGGTTCTTTGGGATGTAAGGCTCTCTCTATATATATATGAGTTAAGTCCATTTGATCTAGGATATTGTTCAGTGCCACAATATCTTTATTGATATTTTGTTTGGAAGATCTGTCCATTTTTGACAGAAGGGTGTTAAAATCCCCTACTATAATTGCATTGCTGTCAATGTCTTTCTTGAAGTTTTCCAAGATTTTCTTTATGTATTTGGGTGCTCCTCTGTTGGGTGCATACACATTTACAATGATTATGTCTTCATGATGGAGTCTTCCCTTGAGTATTATGAAGTGACCTTCTGGGTCTTTTTTTATGGCCCTTGTTTTGAAATCTGTTTTGTTGGATATGAGTATTACTACTCCAGCCTTTTTTTCCTGTCCATTTGCTTGGAATATTTGTTTCCAGCCCTTCACTTTCAGTCTGTGTAGGTCTTTTGTTCTGAGGTGGATCTCCTGTAGGCAGCATAGGTGTAGGCAGCAGGGTCACGATTTCTTATCCATTCAGCTATTCTGTTATCTTTTGATTGGAGCATTTAATGTATTTACATTTAAGGTTATTATTGATAGGTACTTATTCATTGCCATTTTTTCGTACCTGTGTTCCTTTCTCTTTCACTGTTTTTCTTCCTGTTCTTAAAGCAGACCCTTTAGCATCTCTTGCAGAGCTGATTTGGTGGAAGTGTATTCTTTGAGGCTTCTTTTGTCTGGGAAGCTCCTTACTTGGCTTTCCATTTTAATTGAGAGCCTTGCTGGATAGAGTAGTCTCGGTTGCAGGCCCTTGGTTTTCATTACTTGGAATATTCCTTGCCATTCCCTTCTGACTTGGAGCGTTTCCATTGAGAATTCAGCTGCTAGTCTTATCAGGACTCCCTTGTATTTTACTTCCTGTTTCTCCCTTGTTGACTTTAAGATTCTCTCTGTCTTGGAATTTTGCCATTTTAATTATGATGTGTCTTCAAGTGGGCCTCTTTGGGTTTCTCTTGATTGAGACTCTGTGTTTCCTGTATTTGTGTGACTTTTTCTCACATCAAATTAGGGACGTTTTCCATCATTACTTTTTCAAACAGGTTTTCTATCCCTTGCTCTTCTTCTCCTTCTGGTATCCCTATTATATGGATATTATTATGTTTCACATTGTCCTGCAGTTCCCTTAACACCTCTTCATTCTTTCTGAGTCTCTTCTCCTTTTCTTGCTCTTTCTGGGTATTTTCTTCTACCTTGTTCTCCAGCTCACTGATTCAATCCTCTGTGTCATCTAGCCTGATTTTGATTCCTTCTACTCTGTTCTTCAATTCAGAAATTGCTTCATTTCCTCTTTGCCCTTGTTTATATTTTCTATTTCCTTTTTCATGTTGATATATTTTGCAGTGAATTCATTGTAGTTTCCCTGTAGTTTTTAGTAATACTTTGTGAGCTCATTGAGCTTCATTATAACCATTGCTTTGAACTCAGTATCTGACAGTTGACTTGCTTCTGTTTCATTTAGCATTCTTTCTGTGGCTTCCTCCTTTCCTTTCATTGAGGTTTGTTTCTTTGTCTTCCATTGTTTTTGAGACTCTTCTTGTTAGCCTCTGCTTCTTAAATCGATGTGTTCTGACTCCCTGGGTTTGTGGTGTGAACCTCTATGGTAGGAGGCCTGTGAGACTCAGTGGTGCAGTCTCCTTAATCTCCTGAACTTGCTGCTCTTGAGCTATCATTTATGTTGGCTCTCTGGGTGTCTTTGGGTTTTGATTGTTGTTGGGTCTTTCTTTGGTGGGTCCTTCCCTGAAGCTGGTTGACTGAGGGTCACTTCACCCACCACGTCTTGTATGCTGTTGTGCAGGTGTGGGAAGGTTGTGTTGAAGCTGGTTCTTCTGTCTGTCCAAGGTTCTGAGGTTTCTCTCTTGCTATTGTTCAGTTGTTTGTTCTGGGTAATTTCTCTACCATTTAAGTGTAATTCCAGATTGGTCCTGGGTGGAGGTTAGTGTGGCTTTCACTCACTCTTTCACCTTCTTTCATTATTATCTGTTGGTGGTTCCTTTGTTGGTGGGTTCTTTCTTCCAGCAGGTGTACTGGTGTTCACAGCTCCCACCTACTCTTTTACATGATCAGTTGGAGGGGGCAGGCAAATGGATTAAGACAGTGGGAGTGTATTCTATGGGATTTAAAGTACCAACCTGTAGAGAAGAGATGGGAAATCCTTTGGATATGAATAGTTTTAACCGTGATATTTCACCCAACTAGCCACTTTTTAGAAAGGGTGGAAAGGAAATAAGACTCTTGTTGGAAGGGGAAGGATTATCAGTTAGATCCAGAAAACAGTGAGCTTGTGGGAGCTCACTATATCAAATTATGTGATGTAGTGAGAGTAAAGGATAGAAAATAGTGTAGCGTGCAACAGAACAGAGTTAACCACAACAGTAATAAATTTCCAGAAGACAATGAAATGGGCTAAGATCTGGGTGCTGTGTAGTATTTACAATTGTATGGAACAACAATTATTTACAATAACACTGGAACAACAATCATATGACAGAACCTATGTGATCTGAATAACAAAAATAGGAAGTATATGACCTAGAGTAGTGTGCTATTGGAACACATGTGAAGTGAAAGAAGAAAAATTAAAAATACACTAAGAAAGAGAGAATAAGACAAACCAGTCAAACAATACAATTAAACAAACAAGATGAAGAAAACTAAACAAAAAGAAGAGAAATAAAAATATCAATATGATTTCTTTTGAAAGCAATTGTATTGTAGCAAGATCTTAAGGCCTTATGTGGTTTGGTCCTTGTCCCTGGTCCTCCTGGTTAATCATGTTACTTTTTTTGTGTTGTCAATTTAATCTCTAAGTCATCTTATAAGTCACAGCACAAGTGACACACCCCCATAAAATTTCAGGAAAAAGTGAATATTACTGGAAATAAAAGTACTCAGAGAATTGCAAAACACTTGTCATGGTCTTCACTAAACCAATCAATGAATCTTATAGCACAATAATTCCTGAACAATTAAAACTTAAATGTAAAATGAAGTTAGAAGAATTTTAGAAGCACAAAGGCATGAAACAATCAGGCATGAAAATTTTTACATTTCTGAGGTAGGAAAGGTATTTCTAAGCATGACATCAAAAGGAAAAAGCATTAATAAAAAAACATAAAATACCAATAGAATTTACTTCTGAAAAAATTTTAAACTTTTATATGGCCAACAATTGCCCCAAATATTCTAACAAAAAATTAGAAAAAAATACTTACACTCCACAAAGCGCACTTAGCACATGAAGTACTTTCACAATTGCAAAATGAGCAAGTCATGGAAAGACAGTTCTCAAGACACAATGTTCAGTAACCATATGAAAATGTTCGACCTTGCCAATCAAATAATTAAAAATTATAACAATGAGATATAATTGTTCACAGTTAGATTGGCAAAGCTTAAAGTTGTGGACAATTCCAGTGTTTGGAAGCATGTGCACAAACCAGCACTCCCATGCAATCATCCTGGAAGTGTCATGGGGTTAGTTTTCTGGCTATTTTGCAATAGCAAATTCTGCTTCTGGGCATTGTCCTAAGGGAATAATTTGAGAAGTCACAAAGGTGTATTGTGGCATTTTTCATAATAAAGAAAACATAGAAGACTCAATATCTGTAGACGGTAGTTAAATTATATTACACCCACACAGTGTATTATGCTACCGTTAAACTTGACAATGATTCTCTCCCCTTTGCTGGCTTTGAAGAAGCTGCCATGGTGTGAGGGGAGGTCGATGGAGAGGACCACATGGCAAGGAACTGAAGGGGCCTCTATGAGCTGGGAGCAGCCCCACAGCTGACACCAAGAAAACAGGAACTTCAGTCTACAGTTGCAAGGAGAGGAATCCTGCACAGAAGGAGCTCTTTTTCTTCAAGCCTCTGATGAGACTGCAGCCTGGCCAACACCTGGACTGCAGTCTGGCAACAAAAAATGTGAAGTAATA
>VMDR010021517.1:0-16788 GCA_007922815.1 Macrotus californicus | reverse complement strand
CCCACCCTCCCCCTTGGTTATGTCCATGTGTCCTTTATAGTGTTGCCTGGAAACCCTTCCCCCCACTATTCCCTCCCCCTTCCCCTCTGGCCATTGTTAGATTGTTCTTCATTTCAATGTCTCTGGTTGTATTTTGTTTGCTTTTTTTTGTTGTTGATTATGTTCCAGTTAAAGGTGAGATCATGTGGTATTTCTCCCTCACCACCTGGCTTATTTCACTTAGCATAATGCTCTCTAGTTCCATCCATGCTGTTGCAAAGGGTAGGATCTCCTTTTTTTTCTCTGCTGCGTAGAATTCCATTGTGTAAATGTACCACAGTTTTTTGATCCACTCAATGACTGATGGACACTTAGGTTGCTTCCAGCACTTGGCTATTGTAAATTGTGCTGCTATGAACATTGGGGTGCATAGGTTCTTTTGGATTGGTGTTTCAGGGCTCTTAGGGTATAATCCCAGCAGTGGAATTGCTGGGTCAAAAGGTAATTCCATTTTTAGTTTTCTGAGAAAATTCCATACTGTTTTCCACAGTGGCTGCACCAGTCTACAATCCCACCAACAGTGCACTAGGGTTCCCTTTTCTCCACATCCTCTCCAGCACTTGTCTGTTGATTTGTTTATGATGGCCATTCTGACAGGTGTCAGGTGGTATCTCACTGTGGTTTTAATTTGCATCTCTCTGATGGCTAGTGATGCTGAGCATCT
Source organism: Macrotus californicus (assembly GCA_007922815.1). Taxonomy (NCBI): domain Eukaryota; kingdom Metazoa; phylum Chordata; class Mammalia; order Chiroptera; family Phyllostomidae; genus Macrotus; species Macrotus californicus. The sequence continues at coordinate 16,085 of VMDR010021517.1, read as the reverse complement.
TTTCATATGTCTGTGTGCCCTCTGTATATCCTCCTTGGAGAAGTGTCTGTTCAAGTCTTTTACCCATTTTTTAATTGGGTTTTTGGTCTTCCTGGAGTGGAGTCATGTGAGTTCTTTATATATTTTGGAGATCAAACCCTATTCTTGTTTTGTTTTGATCTGTACTTTTTTATTCAAGTGCATCAAATTAAGGAGAAAGTTTAATCAGTACTCTACAATAAAATCTTTCTGGAGTTATAAATATTTGTCATTTAGAATAGTTCTCATGATAATGAAATAAGATTCAGGGTAATCAATTACAACTGCACTTAGGCTTCTACCAAAAAGTTAAAATTTGTCTCATTGGATCCTCATATGAAAGGAGAAGGACAACGAATGTCAATTAGTAAGGGACACTGTTATATTCATTGATCATAGGAGACCTGAAGGTCCTACTTACTTAAAGCCTAAAACTTTTGTGTGGTTCAACAAAATAAAGCAAATCACCAAAGCTGGACATTGACTTTGGGAGGTGAGCAGCTTGAATATTTGAACATTTTATGTAATGAATCTTGGAGAACACACCAAGTGTTGGTAGATTTTTTTGTGTGGCAGAGAAATGGCTCATAATTCAAATAATTCTAAGCATACTAAAGACAAAGCTATACTGAGTATGTAGCATGGTGTGTCAGAGGCTGTATTATACAGCAAAGGAGTATAGGTCAGAACCAGGGGAGTCAGGTGTGAGCTCACCTGTCACTTACTCGCATCTCTGTGGGTCAGATTGTTTAATCTTCATGGTCTTCTGCCTCATCTTTAGAATGAGGGAGAGCTACCAGTGGTATTTAAGGTTCTTTCTGTCTTCAGTACTTTGGACTATAAGGATATGCTGAGGAAGGTAAGTTCCATGAGCAAAAGCAGATTAGTACATAAGGGTTTTCTTTCAGCTTTTCCAAGGCTACTTTTTTCACACTCTTCAGACGACCGTTGTTGACCTTATTTCTCATTGTTATATTTACATACGCTATTTTAGGTTTTGGGTTTGTCTTTTTTTCCCCCCAACCAACTGTACTTCCTCTATCCTGGCTGCTTTCACTCTTCCTCATGTTCTGAACCAGCAATAATATACATGAATACAATTTCACTTGGGGTACAGCCTTGTCTGGGCCATGAAAAATTTCTCCATGAATCAAAATGTTTACATTTCCATTATGAGGAACTAAGAGGTTCCATCCACTTAAAAAGAACCACTTTAAACATTATTTTGAATGCCATTTTTATAGGACTAAATTTTGCTTTGAAAAATGGCTGGGTGAAATTTAAGATTGTATGTAGAGGGCAGCAGCAGAACAGGGGCTCGGGAGTGTGCAGAGTGCCAGGTTGGAGTGAGGCACCCCCTTTCGTCACTGTCATCGCCACTCACCGAGTAGGTGTCATCTTGGCTGCATCGAGCCTTTGAGATCTTGTTCAGATCATACAGATACGTTAACATAATGATAATCATGGCCTCTTTGGACTAAGCACTTGAGTATATTCCAGTGACTTTTACACGTGCTATTTTTGTGCCATGATTCAGAAGGGTGGTATTATTTCCCCCATTTTAGTGATTAAAATCTGAAGCAATGTAAATAGTGAGCTGTATTTTAAATCCAAATATGTGAGTCCAAGTTTTTCTTGCAAAAATCATGGCTTTGTAACTTTTGAGACTAGACTAGTAAATTCCCTGTACTTTTCTCATTTGTAAAAATGAAGACATTTAGTTATTAAGTTGCAATTAAAAATGAAATGGTTCTCAGCAACTGAACTAACAAGCAAAACAGAGACAGACTTGTAGAGAGCATAGATAGACAGCTAAGTGGGGGGGGGAAGGTTAGGGGGTAGAGGGATTGAGGACAAAGGACTCATGGACAACAGTGTGGTGATTGTGGGAGGGAGGGGCATAAGGGGACTAAATGGTAATGGAAAAATACAATAAAATCTTTTTGAAAATGAAATGATGCATGTGAAAGTATAAATTCAAGGTACAGGCTTAATAGCTCAATAAATGGAGTCCCTGACTTCTGGGTGCAATGGAACTTGTCTCACATTTTATCTTATATTAGCTCTATAAATTATACAAAAAATTATTGCCATCTTAAAGATGGAAAAATTGAGACATATGAACATTTAGTGGTAAAAAATATCACTTAATGCCTGAGGTCTCACAACAGATGATGGTGGAGATAGTACTAAACATACACCTTCTAACTCTTAGTCCAGACTTTTTTTTTGCTACTAACTTGTCTTTACATTTTTCACCAGAAAGATGAATAAACATGGTGGTAAAGAGGTGCAGTGCATGGTAGAAACACCATGAATATTGTGGCCAAGTAAGTCTGGCTTCAGTTGTATCCTCACTCCTATCCTGTCTGTGTGACTAAGTTACTTAATTTTTTGAGTTTCAGTTTCATATCTATTAAATGGACATATTGAAGATTTTGTTAGGGAGTTCTTGTAAGAATTGGGTGTAAACTGTTTAAATGATACCCATTTGGAACTTAATAAAGGAGAGCTACTACTTTTAGTAGCAATTATTACTATTTAATTACAATTTATAATTATATGTGTTTATAGTTACTTATGCCTCCCGCAGCGAACAACAGCATAGTGTCTATGACATATCAGCTGTTGTCCTGGGCTGTGGGGCCAAAAAGGTGGTCAATACTTGGCATTAGGGTCTCACCATCAGCACTTTTCAGCACTTCCTTATTGTATGAGATACTGTTGTATTAAATGTACATGACTAGTGTTCATAACTTTTTAAGATTCTTAAAATATAGTTTGCTCAGTTTCTCCCTTGAGATAAAAATCCAGAGCTACCTAGTTCAAATGTTCACAGTGAGGGTAGGGTAATAATCTGCCTTCAGGTTCCTGGATGTGTACTAGTGACTGCACACCTGTGAACCTCTGTGGTGTGCAGACAGAAAGAAGGTGGGGCTGGGGACTCATGTGCTGGGCTCATCATCATTCTTTCTAAACCTTCCAAATTATTATAATTATCACTTCTCAAGTTGGTAGTGACTTACATATGTAAAATGACTTTATCTTTCATAAAACTCCTTTTATATATTTTATCAAGACATATCAAATATTCATTTCATGATATTATATATCAGAGTCAGAATATAACTTTCAGGCTTAGCATACCTTTTTCAGAAGAGAATAAAAAATGAAAGGCAGAAATTCACATTCCCTCTTTTTCCTGGGAAGTTATAAAGCAACTAGTTGAATTCATTCTAATAACACTTAGAAATGTTCAGTGTAAGATCTTTATGCATCTCATGGTTCTCAGCTATTAATTACAACCATACTGATGAAATGGTTGTAATTATTAATTACAGTCATACTGATGAATATCTGAATTAGAAATACGGTCCTATTGCTGCTTGCCTCAAGCCCAACCTTAACTGATGTCCATGTTTCACCCAAAGGAAGAGATTTTTAGCCAAGGCATAAAATGGATTAAATTCAGGAACTCATTTATCTATTCACTCAACAATTTGTTTTGGAGTATTTATAATGTTCCAGATAAGAAGGATAAAATGTTAGGCAGAAATAGCTACTGTGAACCTTAAAGTCTAATGAGGGACAGAAATGGAAATAATCACATAAATAAACATGAAATGACACTTTAATAAAAGCTATGAGAGCTGCATCGCTCTATGAAGGCCTATAAAAGACAGATTTGATCTAGTAAGGAGTCAGGAAATACTTTCAGGGATGATGAGACCGAGCTCAAACCTGGTGCAAGAAGCAGGAGTAAGTAGCCAAAACTGGGGAGAATGAAAAAAGGTCAGAACGCCTGGGAGGGAAAGCCAGGGATGTGGCACAGGGCGAGTCTGAGGAAGGGGTCAGACCACTTATGGTGTCGTAGGTTATGCCGAGTGTTGTTGTGTGTCTTCTGAAAGCAATGGGAAGCTGTGTTAAGAGGTATTTTAAGCTGGCGGCTTGGATTTTGTTTGTTTGTTTCTTTTTTTGTTTGTTGAAGGTATGAGATACAAGCTTACGTTTATATTTTGAAAAGATTATTCTCCATACTGTGATGAGAATAGATTGGAGGGGACAAAAAGGTTACTTGAATTATAGTTGCAGGAAAAAAAAAGGAAAAGAATTAAAAGATCTCAGGCTCATAGACTACTGTCCCCAACATCTCTCCAAATGAAAGAAATGTCAGTTTTGAAAGTCATCTTTTGTGATGTAAACCAAAGAGTCCCATGGCCTTTTGGAAATATGGTCACAGATGACAGTAGAGGAGTGATACAATGACCTGATTGCATGTTCCATATTTATCCTTTAGTTTTTAGAACTCAGAAGCTCGTCATCACCACAGTGACTTAATGGAATCATTACCAATGGATAAGGAAATGTCATCCATTTGCCTCTCCTGATCCCACTTGAACATAGGCCACTGTTTCTAGCAAATAGCGGTTTGGAGCCCTGAGAGGTTTCAATGGAAATTGGCCTTTCAGAGGGGCATACAGATAGATAATGCATATTGCCACCATAAAATCTCTAATGAATATTAAGGGTGGCTTTCATTTGTGATGATTGAAATGAACTCATAAATTCTCTCTCTAGGGTGAGGGAATTTTTCCCTCCCTGTGGAGAATTTTAATGGATTTTGGGGCATTCTGAATGATTTGGCAAGAAATCAGAGGTACTTGCGCAGTCACCCACAAAGGGCACTTAGTTTCTTGCATGCGATAGTCATCACCACAAAATATTTTCTGTAACAACCCAGAATGATTGATGCAACCCCCTGTAAGTCATGACAAGGTGTCAACTGAAACACTGGAAAAAGAAGTGGTTAAAGACACTGCAGCTTTAAAGACAGATTTGACTTTTAGAGTAGGGTTCTTTCCTTTTAGAAAAAAAGACAGACCCACCACCTGCAAGAAATTTAGAGCAGTTGTTTGTGGCAAGGGCCATCATATTTTGAGGCCACAGAGAGCTCCTACTGCTCTCTGTATGGCGTAGATTAAACTGTTCCAACACAGTGATAAATATATCACAAAGAGCCATAACAGGAATACAGTATGTTGTAACAGTTAATGGTACAACTTCCAGTTAAAACAATATTCTTAGAGTTTCTTTGGCCAGTTCCCATTTTTTGTGTGCTATTTTTGATAAGTTAATTTTTCACATTTGCTGAATCAATATCTTTCAAAGCTTTACAGGATTGAAGAGGAATATTAGAGGCGAGAGGTCCAGGGAACTTTGCTAGCTGTGTGGGCCTGCTTAACATTTCTGAAAAGTGCAGAAATAATCTAACAGACACAGCAGTTGAGGATTAGGATTAAAAATATTGTCAGCTCTAAATTTTCTGTATAGTTAGAAGCAAAATGAAGAAGTAACCTGAAGCAGCAATTACCCAAAAGGCATTCAGATTTTACTATGGAATGTGGCAGAGCATCTCTTCAGAGAAAGGAATTTTCACTGCTAGACATTTAACACTTGAAGTGAGAAGCATATACAAATTTTGTTCTGTTGTAGGGCTGTACTCCTTTGAGGAATGAATCTATGATCCTGCTATTTACTTCAGGAGTTAGATACTCTGTAGGAAGTTAATCCAAATGTTCTGCATCTTTTTTATATGAAGAAATCATTACTACAATTTAAGACCCTGCATTCCTCTTTGACACTGGACAGCAGAGCTTTATTCAGTGGGGAGACTTTTCTGAGTGTAGACTTGGCTCTCAACTGGGCTTCCCTTGAATGGGAAAGTTGTTCATTTGTGAAGATGCTGGAATGGAGGACAAGGCAGGCGGTAGAGCCTATAATTGCCTTCGCTTTAGAATAAATAGCTAAGACTAGATGACCATCAAACCTTTTGCAGGGATAAGCTTGAATCAACTTTGTGAAGGAATAAATAGCATTTGTGATTATATGAAGCCATCATGTGGGTGGACAGGAGGACCTGACTCTCATGAAAATATTTCTAAGCTCAGAGCCTTATAGTTTAAGAAGTAAAATGGCAAACACCTTTCATTGCCCTCTTTTATAATAATTAGACAGTAGGCAATGTGTAGTGTTATTCTGACTTGGATGTCTTGCAATTGCACACTTATTAATATGGTACGTGGATATGAAGAGTTGACGTACGTAGTTCTGTTTATGAGGGAGCACTAGGGAGCTCATCGCTAGATGAGAATCAGAGGCCTTTGGAAGCCTGAAATTTTGAAGGAAAGGAATGACATTGGAAGAAAGAAGTACAACACATCTGATGATCCCCCCAAAAGCAATCTCTGTTTCACCATTTTGTTATAAAAATATTATGTTGTAATACAGATTTGTCAATGTGTGATCCCACGAAGCAACAGACTCATTTGAGGCATTCGTTACTAAGGTCTGCCTCCTGCAGACTTACCGAATCAGGATTTCTAGAATAGACATTCTTTTATAAACTCTTTAGGTGATATTTTTATGCTCACCAAAGTTTGAGAATCACCTCTTAATTGAAGAAAACAATTCATTATTTCTTAATTTTTCTAATTTATCTTCACCTATGCAGAAGTCTTAAGATCTCTCTCCCCCTCTCTCTCTCTCTCTCTTTGTATGTGTGTGTGCATATATATACATACACATACATATACATATCTCCCTGCTTTAAAGCCAAGGGGGGGTTTTAGTTGAAAGTCTGAATTCTATTCCTGTGAGACAGTCAAGTCACTTTTGGGACCTCATGCTGATCACACAGCAGAGGGATGCACTGGGCAGTCCTTGGGAATTCTCACTACTCAAGGCTCTTATGCTCAGCCTGTATGAAAATGTGCAGAGCCTCTAATGGGTGCAGCTGATAAATCCCCAGAGGCAGTTTTGTGCTTTCCAAAGTGACTTGGTTAAAATTCCCATTACAGAGTGTTTGGGGCTTTTGATAAATCACGGAGTAGAAAAAATCCCCAGACAAACCACCAGGCCATTTACCATATATCTTCCAGACACTACAAAATGCTTTTGAATATAAATAGCACTTATGATTATAATAACATAATCATTTTTTTTAGTAACTGTGAAAATAGAATCTGATTTTCTATAGTGGGTCATTGTTGAGTTCTTTCAAGCTTAACAACCAAGCTGGATTGAAATCCATTCATCTGACTCATTTGTGTAAATTTCTATAATTTATGGGTACCTCATTTATTTTCCATGCTGCTGCTTTTCAACCCTTTCCTTTGCTAACTCCTCCTTATTAGTAAGGATGTTTTAGTGGATTGTCTTCCTGTAGTTCTAGTGGCCATGGAACTTTCTGACAACACTCCTGTGTGAGCTCAGGTCCCTAATAGAGCATTCTACCTAGTCGCTGAGGAGCAAAAGTCATCCCTTCTGTCAGAGGGTCAATGAAAATGCCTGGTTTTGATAATTATGCAGCCCAATCACTTTAGTAAGAGTTCCTAATGTAATTTGGCTGTGAATGCTAGATCCTAACATATTTGAGCCAAGCTGATGTGTTTGAAAGGGATCTCAAGGTAGTGTGCATTTCTGTCCATCAGATAATGTTAACCTCGCTCAAAAAAATGTGTAAAGGGTTTTATTTGATTCACCATAACCAAACTTCTGCCTTTATCTTTATTCTAAGCCAGTAATTTTTAAGTAGCTTTCGGTGGTGGTAGCCATATGTGAATGCAATAGATTTTTTAAAGACAGTATTCCTTTAAATGTCAGAATAGGTTGTAGAAAATGAAGATCATTGGTGTTAAATGTTAAAAAAAATCCTAATAACTTTATAACTTTGAAATATTTCTGTTAAAAGGCTTTTTGAAATTTAGTAGTTGGCTTCTGTAATGTGCTTTTCCTAATAGTCTACAACCCTTGGATATTCTTATTCACCACAGTTAGTAAGTATGATGGTTGTACTTATTGTGCATTAACTTAGTTGAAATGAAAGTGATGAAGAGTCCCCCTTAACAAAAGTACAACTGAATTTAAATTCAGTCAGAGGAACTACAGTGCAAATGTGGTCCAAAGGCTTGGCAAATTGTTAAAAAGGGAAGGGTAAGTCTTTACCAGTAACAGAAACAGAGCTAATTAGAAAGTCAGTCTGCATATGTGAAAGTGGAAGTGAATAAACTATGATACGTCTCCTTCCTTTCCATTGTGCAGATGCCCCACTCCCTGCCCCACTGGCAAGGAGACAGTATATTGGCTTTCCTTCTGAAATTATACCTATCCACCAATTACCAAGATGTATTAAACCCCTAGTATTCACAAAACATTTTTGCATTTTTAGTGTGGCTAGCATTGTACTTACCATGATGTTTAGAAGTTTATGCAGCATGGTACAAGGTGAAGGCCATTAGACTTTTAAGGAAGAGACCCTGAGTTGAAAGTTGGAAGCCATGGCACACATAATCACGTTACTGTCTAAGGCCCAGTTCCTCCTTCTGTGTGGCAGGGAAAATAGAGCAAAAATATAATTTATTTATTTATTATATTATATTGTTATGTTATATTATTCATTTTTAATCCTCACCTGAAGATATGTTTTATTGACTTAGAGAAAGAGAGACATTGATGAGGGAGAGAAACATCGATCAGTTGTCTCCAGTACACGCCCAGGCTGGGGGATCAAAACCACAACCTGGGTATGTTCCCTGACTGAGGATCTAATGCACAGTCTTTTGGTGTATGGGATGATGCTCCAACCAACTGAGCCACCCGACCTGGGCGAAATACACATATTTTAGAAAGCTGCATCTAAAAACCAGCTGGAAATGAAGCATTTTATTGAGCTCCTTGACTTGCTTTTGAACTTGAATACTGTCTCTAAACTTCTCAGTATAGCTCTGCTGTAAATGCAGGAATGTGAATGTTATCAATAGAGTAATGAATGTAGGTATTTTCTATACAGCTTGAGAAGTTCTGTATGATATACACAAATCTAAATGGCTTTCCTCTCAGCTTTGCATGTTCTCTGGGTGTGTCCCTTCTGTTTTTCTAAACCTCACCCCAATTTCAATTACTTCTCCAGTGATTTCTCAATCCCTTCAAAGTCTGGTAAGTGTGTGCTTGCTACAACTTCTCAAGGATTAATTTTGAGTTACCCTCCTCTGCCTTCAATTTACTTCCCTGACTGTTACTGAAAAATCATCTTTTGGGGTCTTAGGAAGAAGTGACAGTGTACTGAGGCCTTGGAAAATAATTGCAAAATGCATAGAAAGTTGGAGAAGAAAGAGACAAGAAGGGGAGAAGGAGAGGGGAGGGGAGGGAGCACATCCTCTAGTGACAAAACCAAAGTTTATGCACACAGCTTACTGCTAAAGAAATGAGCTTCTTTAAAGGGGGAGCTTTTGGCTTGCAGTTTTCTCCATAATTTGCTTGAGTTTTATTCTGTTTGAAGCATTTGGCCATGTGGTATCAGGCCTGGGTTCAAATCTTTACTACTTGTTAACGTTTTCACTTTAGATGACTTAGATATTTTGTGCCTCAGTTTCTTCTTTGTGAAAGAGGAGACAATAACATTTTATTCAGTTATTAAGAAAATTAAATAAGATGCAGTGTTCTATAGCAGGCTTTCAATAAATGTTTGTTCATTTTCTTCTTCCAAGAAATCTCTCTGGTCTCATTCTATACTTTACTAATGAACTAGACTGAGTATGTGAGTGTGGGAAATAGTGGCTTCTTAACTCATAAGCTATATTCTAAAAAATGTAAGCTATATTCTCTGTCCATGGTATGTCCAGAAATTTTCCAGCCATGTAATAGGAAAAATTTATTGAAGAAGATACAAGATATAAGAAACATTGTACATAGGAAAATGACACCTTAGTCCCCTTCAAAGTAGGCACCTTGGGACCTCACAAAATTCCCTCCATTGCCATCAGCTGCCCCATTATATTTTCCTGAATCTCATCAATGATCTGAAATCTCTTCCCTTTCAAAGGTGATTTTAGTTTTGGGAAAAGCAGAAGTCATAGGGTGTCAAATCTGGGCTGTAGGGGGGCTGAGTCACCTGGGTGATTTGATGTTTTTCCCAAAAGCTCTGCAAGAGAGGTGATGCATGAGTGGGCATGTTGTCATGATGAAGCTGCCAATCACCAGTTGCTCATAGCTGTGGCCTTCTGAAAAATCCAAATAGTTTTTGTGGAGGAATGTTCAAGCTTAATGCAAAATTTGACGCAGATTTGTTGCTCTACTCACTCAGTCATTTTGAATGTGATGCCCACACAGTGCACATGCTCACTCAATGGCATCTACCATCCCCCCTTCATTAGTACAGTGAAGTTGTCATTGTTCACGCATGTGCATTCTAGTCCACTCTCCTTGGCTGCCAGGTTACATCAATGTCAAAAAAAAACCATTCTTGTTATAGCAATGGTTGCAATTTTTCCAGACAGACTTTGTATATCTATATAACTTTTTCTTCAAATCAATATTTTGAAAAAATCTAAGTTCTTCTCTTTGATTATCTGATTTGAAATCAATTACATGGGTTCAGAACTAACCATCTTCTTCCTTCTAAAGTCCTGATAGTTTATGCAAATCAAATGTGTTTTAAGTGGAGGTATCTTTTTTAATGCTAGGCACATAGTACAACTAAAATATGGGGTTTAGAAGAAAGAGTGGAAAAAAATGAATGAATGCCAGTGGGTGAGTATACCTAACTCAACCACCCCATGTAGATATAGGGTATTTTTGTTTACTTTTGCTACTATTCTAAATTGTACCTATATTACTTGTTCAGTTTTTTCCTATTTTGGTAAATGTACCTCTACGGATACTTACACAAAAGTCATTGCAGAGAGACCAGCACCCTTTTATCAACATCCATGTTCACAATTCCTCCAAAATATTGTATATCTGTTCTTCCTTGGAGAAAACATGTTTTGCAGGGTGAAAAAACTATCATGCAGTGCTAATTAAGGCCTCCAATTTCTCTTAAATGTTATTCTGTAGAAATCACTAAGTACAGGACTCCTGCTGTTTGTGTGACCACAGCTCAATCGTGGTGGAAGGCATCCACACGACAATAGTGTGGTCCTGTCGGTGCACCACAAACACAGAGACTTGCCCTGGATCTGGTGCTGCCCTGAGCTATCTTGGTTTCCTTAAATCAGGCCTCTTTATCTCCTTGAGCCTTAACTTCTCCAAATTAATTTTATGATTTTACCTATCAGTGTCCAAGACATCTGAATATTCAATTGTACAAACAAGTTTTTCATGTCTATTTAGGAATAATCTTAATTTAATAATCTCATTGACTTTTAAATTTATTATACTGTGTACTTTATGTATAAAACAAAGGAAAGTCACTTAAATTTCCCCTTTAATAATTGCAGTTAGAAACATACTTTACACTTTAGGTGATATCATAAAATAATACTTCTTTAACATTGTCAGTTACAGTTTTTAGTAAATTAGATGAACAATATATTGAGACATGTTTTACACTCATCATATTATTTACTCATTGATGTAAGTACAACATATGTCTCAGGAGGCTATGAGAAAATTGCAGACTGTGAAGCAGAATGTCTCAACAGCGTCTTCTTGCTCTCTAGTGATTTCTGTCACTTCAGTAAAGAGATATCACTTGTAAAGTGTGTGTGAGTGCATTTATGTTGCTCGAAATGCTGAAAACATACTCATCTTCTATATTCTAATAGACTCTATTTAAACTATTTAAGATTAGAAACATTCAGAGAGCATATAGCCTTGGAGTGTCAGAAGGTTAAATGCTACCTACACCTGTTAGAAAGAAGCCATTTGCTTGCATAAAGCTGCCAATTATCATCATAGTTCATGACATTTCTAGGAAATACACTTAACAGAAATAACAGCTGTCCTCTAGCATCCTTAGTATTGATCCAAGTGGTAGCATGTTTCTTAACAAGTTTTTTACTTGCATAGGAGTAGACATCTCGAGATACTGATATAAACCAGGTTTTCCAATTAAGATAAAAATGAGGGAAAACAATTCTGGGAACTACTTGCTACTGGAAAAATATTTTTCTTATATGGATATGAGATTTTCAACTCATTTAAATTAATATCAGACTATCAATATCAAAATCATTTTAATTGTTGGTATCATAGTATTAGTAGTGTCATTGCTCATTGTAGTCCCATCACTAGATAAGGTAGTGTGGCAGGATTGGATTTAAAAGTATGCCCCTTTCTTTATCCAGGTAATATTATGCAGACCAGAGAACTCTGATACAATGTTTTGTACCAAATTGGGAGGAGGAGAAGGGTAACCTTTTCTCCACCCTTTTGGTTTATTTCATAGATGAGGAGATACTGAGGAAGTGGAGTGGTCAATAAGCTTTGGAAATTTTGCACATTTTCCCGGGTCCCTGTCTCCAATGTATGCCCCACATCTCCATCACAGCCTTTTATCTAACACATGATCCACTCGTGTTGCTCTTTTGCTTTGGTGACAGTTGTACCATAGCCCCATTACAAACCTACACTCCCATTCCATTTAAACCAGACTGCTCAGGGTGGTGTGTTAGTTTACTAGGGCAGCCACAATACGTCGCACACACTGGGTGGGTTACAGCAACAGCCATTATCTCATAGCTTTGGAGATTAGAGGTCCAAAACCAAGGTGCTAGCAGGGCCACACTATGTCTGAAGCCCTTAGAGAAGGATTCTTCCTTGCTTTTTCCAGTTTCTGCTAGCTCCAGGTTTTTTGTGGCTTGTGACAGCATGGCAAATTTCTGCCATTTCTGCCATTTTCACAGGGCTGCCCTCTCCCTGTGTGTTTCTATGTAGTCTTCCCTTTGTGATGTGTGTGTGTCCAAATTTCTTTCTTCTTTTAAAGACACCAGTCATATTGGATGAAGGGTTCACCCTATTCCAGAAAAACCTCATCTTAACTAACTACATCTGCAACCAGCCTGTTTTCAAATAAGGTCCCATTCTGAGGTACCTACTGGGGTTAGGACTTTCAACCATTACATGTGGGCTCCAAATCCTTCACAGCCCAGCCTTAGACTGACTGCCGCCTTCATCGTCTGTCTTTCTTTGCGTGCACCATACACACCAGCTACAGGAAGTTACTCGTCACTTCCAGACCTATCAAACACTCTCGTCTCTGGTTCTATCACATGCTCTTCTCATGGCTGGAATGTCCCTGTCTTTTCCCTTTCTGCCTATAAATTTTTAACTAGCTCACCATTGCTTCAAGCATTGCCTCCTTTGTGAAATTTTTCTATATTTTTCCAGCAATGAAAATATACATATATTTTACAGTGAAAAATCAGCAATGTACCCTCTATGTCTTTCCTGCTCATTCACCTGGGACAGATACCAAACACATTACATTGGATTCCTGTTGTCCATGGATTCACCTGTATTCCCACTAAACTATTAACTGTTGGAGGGTGTGACCCATGCCTTCCATCTTTGGATACCTGGTAAAGTGACAGACCCACAGGGGACATTTAATAAATATTTGTTAAACAAATAAGATGGGGCTTCTCCTCCTAGTACTGAAATATGACAAAATGATGAGAGGAGCCTAGAAGCAGTATCTCGTTCCCATGGGACATTCAAGTCCCACTCAGTCTTTTCTATATGTGACCCATGGAGGAGTTCTGCCAGTCTTCCTCACAACAGCCAGTCATAAGAAAAGCCTTAAAGCATCGTAAGACTTCCCAATCTGGTGGCCAAAGCTGTGATGACTTAAAGGCCAGCAGCAGACTTCTACAGTTTCCAAGTCGCTACCTTGTCAGGCTGGTATTGAGTGAATTCTCTTTACTTACTAACTGCCAGCAGAGAAGATGACCTTTGCTGGCTGAAATAAAGAAGTTAGCTTTGCATGAACCATATGACATACTCATTGTACCAAGAACTAGAAAAAAAATCCATGTTTTTCCCCTAAGTATTTATTATTTTGTGAAGAAATGTTCTTTTCTTTCAAAGGAGAAGTGTTAGTTTTCTGAGGTAGCATCTCCAGAAAGATGAACTAGTAAGTTCAAGTCAGGCTCTACTAGTCATAAAATCAGAGGGCCAGGGCTTTAGGGGAGATACAAACAATATAACCTTTTCAATAGGCAAGGGTATATTTCATTTCAGTGAGTGATTTGCAGAAAAGCTCACAGGCTCAGAATTAGAAGTCCTAGAATCAGGACCTGAGTTGGTGGAAGAGGAAATTCAAATAGTTTCCCATATACATAAAATTGTGACAAGTACTTCATAGGAAAGCTGTTAGGATAATATAATTTATGTTAAAAGGTCTTCAAGTCATGAGGAAAAAATATTATATAAATCAATAATAGCTCATTTTCATCATTAGGAAGGTATGTTGACATATCTTATGGATGTCTCCATAAGAAATTTCTCCATTATTTTAAAGTGGCTTATGGTGTCTCAAAAATTTTTAAAGATTTTTTTCTGATGATGTCTAGTTAAACACTCATTCTGCCTGCCCTATCCCTTTGGGTTTTGAGGGGTGTGAATTGAGAGTTGATCCCGATACTTGTTAATTCAAGAAGGTGGTATGCAAGCCTATACACTTGAGTTTATTCCTCCACTAAACAAACACTTTCTGAGCCTTTGTCTGTGCCATGTTCCATGTCAAAGCTAGCAATAGGCCTTCCCTTTGCCTTTGAGGTAACCAAACTGACCAGCCAAACAAAAGCAGAAAAAACTGTCAAGCACCCATGTGCACTTAGCGGGAGGAGGCCTCTGTGAAGGTGGCATGGAGGCTGATCCTTAAGGATGACAAGGGGCCAGCCATGTGAAAAGCACTTCGAGCAGAAGAGAGAGCTTGGCCAAAAGCCCAAAATAGAAGAGAGCTGAATGGTGTCCAAGCACAGAGAAAAGAGCAGCATGATAGCAGCGGAGACAGAAGGGAGGAGAGTGCAAGACAGGCAAAGGCCAGAGATCCAGGACTTCCTAGTCATGGGAAACGGTGGAGTTTGTTTTAAGTGCAGGCCCATATCCACAGTTAAATGCTTGTCACCAAATCTAGGTGAAAAGCAGAACTGAATTTCTCCGTAGAAATTTCCCCTGGCTGGTGTCTGGGAATAAACAGCATATTCAAATATCATTATAACACATGGCAGTGAGAGAACCTCAGATTAAACTAGAAATGATCTATGTGCAGGCTTTGTAAGTCAGAGATTGGACATGCTACCAGGAAGTTGGGTCACACCGGGACCACATCTAAATGAGAGTGGGTCTTACTTGAATCCCTAGGAAACTCATATTCTTCAACCTTTGTATTTGAAGGAGAGTGAGTGAAAATAGCATTTGTTCAGAGCTTCTCTGTCTTAGAAATTTTATCATGTGGTCTTATTTAATCCCAACCACAGCCTGACGAGGAAATATTACTTCTCTTTCTACCAGTGAGGAGACTGAAACTCAGAGAGGTCAAGTGCTGGAGCCAAACTTACATGACAAACCTGTCAGTCCTCCTCAGTCCACACGTGCTACCCCCCTCAGGGCCCCCATGGATGGGTGCCATGAAGAAAAGGAGGCCCCAAGCCAAGTCACCAGAATGCAGGGACCACTTTGGGTCATTAGAATTCCATGCCCTTAAAAATAAAAGAGGGAATGTCTCTCCAACTAGATATTAGTTTTCAGTTCATTAGTTTTCTTGAGCTTCTGGGAACAGATGTAAACTTGGCTATTTGGTTTATCATGCTACTTGATTGACAAAGAAAAACAGACTTTTCTTTCATTTTCACAGTATAGCTGCAAAAGTTATGAAATGTTTTCTTATTAGAAAGCAAAATGGAATTTAGTTGCAGGTAACATACTTGCAAAATCCTGTAAATGATGACCTGAGCAGTCCCTTCCCAGAAATGACAAACACAGATGCTTTAAAACTAGAATGCAAGAGTGTTTTCAAGAACCGAGCCTCACTGTGGCTTCACGCTTTTCGTGGAAACTTCACTCTGTGTGTGTTGCGTTGGCAAGGGCGATTTGTACCTATTTACAACACACCCGGGCTCATAAGAAGCTCTCCCATTACACTTTGTATGAAAAGGGAAAGATAGAATTCCATCTAAATGAACACAAACATATATACACATACATATATAAACATTTATATGTACCTATACACATACATATGATGTGTGTGTATTTATATAACATTATGAAATTTGATTTGCCAT
>VMDR010021516.1:0-16788 GCA_007922815.1 Macrotus californicus | reverse complement strand
AAATGAAGTCCAAACTCATTAACATGTCATTCCAGTACCTACACAATCTAACCACAACCTACTCCTCCAGCCTTATTACTTGATTAATGCATTGTTAATTAATGTATAGATTATCTATTAACTCAGTCATTCATACATTTATCCATTATCCAAGTATTTTTTGAGTGATTACCATGTGAAAGACTGTGCCAAATAGTGGGAATATCTCTATGAACAAGACAAATAAGACCTTCCCTTCTCAGAGGATGTTAGCAAAGGGGAGAAAATATTAACAAGTAATTACATAAATATTTAATTACATTGTGATAAATGTTAGGAAGGAGAGATAGAATCTGTATGTGATAGTCAGAAAAATGTGGTGTGCTGGCAGGAAGAGCACCCCAGGCAAATGCAACTGCTTATGGGAAGGCTCTGAGGCAAGAAAGAGCTTGGGGAGCTCGCCCACTCCTTCCTCACTCACTCGGCAACAGTAGCAATGAACCAATCGTTGTCCCCCAGACAGGTCCCCAAGGATGCCTGGGCTCAACTTGTTCCCTCCATCTGACCTATCCTTATCAACCACCCATCTCCTACCACTTTCGTCTGTCAAGATATCAAGATCCCACCTCTTTCCCAAAGGTTTTATCCAGGAAGCCTCCTTTGGTCTGGAATTTATTTCACCTCTCTTGGTTCTCACTTAGTATCTTCATTCTGGCACCTACCCTGTCATTCAACTGTCAGTGCATGTGAGCTACATGAGGGCAAGGGATAAGTTTTATCGGACTTGGTAAGTTTCTGCTACGAAAAAATCTCAGTTTGGTCACAGTTTATTTCTTTGGCAAAGGTACAACCAGATTGTTGTGCCAGACCAGGAACCACAATGACATCAGGAAAGCACTTCAAACTGGTTTACCAAGAGAAGAGTTTTTGAAAAATCAACCATGCCAAACCACAAGTTCACAGGGTTGCAGACAGGTAGCCAAGACCCAAGAACTTTTCAAGCTTCCTTAGCACTGTTAACCCATCGATTTGGCATGAAAGAAAAAGCCCTGAAATACTTAGTGTGGCCATGGTGGACAACACCAACTGGACAGAGAGTCAGGGTGGTATGTTTAACTGCTCCCTGCTCCTTTTATAAGGAGTGGATTCCAAGGGCTACTTGCCCCAAGTCATGCTGGATTGGAAGACAAGCTGTCTGGGGTGAGAGGCCATTTAGGTGACCTCAAAGCAAGACTTAAATGAAGACCCACATACCGTATTTTTAAATATTTAAAAATTATAAACTAAGTTCACACACAGTTAAATAAAGTATGTACTAGCCTCCTTGACAAATACACCTTGAATACAACATGAAAGATCAGGTTTCAATTTGGAATTCTCTAGCACTTTGCAACATGGTGCTCTGGAAGAACCAACTCCTGGCATTCTCTGGGAAGCCTCCTCCATCTCTTCTCACCCTTGACTCCATCCAGCACCAAGAGTGTCTTGTATACACACGAATGTAGATATCATAGCCCACACACCGAACCTCCGTCATACTTCTCACAGATTGGTGCCCACTGACTAGCTGCCTTAGAGGCACAGTGATCCACAGGAGAATAGATCTAGAAAAGAAACCTATGCAAACCCAAGAGGCAAGTTCAAGACCCTTTGAGCAGGGGAATTACTGGGCTTAGAAGCATGGTATTGAAGGAGGAATATGGGCTCCAGGTGAGCCCCTTCCTTTGATCACATGGACCCTTCACATTATTGGGAGAATCCTAGTAAGAGAAGAGCCACAGTGGTGTCTTCTGAAGAGTGGAGCTAGCTCAGGAGCCCCTCTCACCTGCATGGAAAGAGACTGTGGTCTAGACACTAAATGGTGGTAACCAAGAGGAAGGCAGCTTCTAACACTTCAAGGTAGTCAAGCCAATATATCTTGAAATATCTGCTGTATTTACACTCACACTTCAGATGATCTCATCCAGTTTCATAAACTGCAATATCATCTCTATGCAGACATCTTCCCAGTTTTTATCAGTAGCTCACACTTCTCTCTGACCCCGGATTTGTATATCCATCTGCCACCTTAGCATCTCCATTTGAATGTCTGATAAATATCTCACTTAACACGTTCAAACCTGAGCTCCTTGCTTTTCCCCTCTGGACTGGCCCTCAGGAGGCTTCCTTGTCTCAGATATTGACGACTCCATATTTTCATTTTCTCAGGCCCAAATCCTTATCATCCCTGACTTCTCTTTTCCCTGATATCCCACCACAAATTATGACATTTTATCTTCAAAATATATCATCCAGAATCTGATTACATATCTAATCATTTATCACTTTCACTACTACCCCTTTTGGTTCAAACCACCATCATCTCTTTCCTGGGTTATTCAATAGCCTCTAGCTGATCTTCTTCTGGCCTTTGTACACTACATTCCCCACTACCCCTGCCACCCATTTCTTCTCAACATAGCTGCCAAATTAATTTTTTTTCAAACATCAGAGTATGTCACTCCTCTGTTCAAAATAAGAGCTTTGTATCTCATTCAAAGTGAAAGCCAGACTTAGCAATAGCCGGCAGGCCCAGCTCTACTACCTGCCTGCTTTCGTTCCTCCATCCCTGTCCCTCCCCTACTCTGCTCCAGCCATCTGGCCTCCTTTTATTTGAATACCTCAAGCCATCCCTCACCTCAGAGCTCGCGCTATTGGCTCCTAGTATATAAAATACAATTGTTTTTCGTATGTCAATCTAGTATCTCGTAACTGTTAAATTCACATTAATTAGAAAGATCATTTTATAGACTCTTTTAGGATTTCTTATGTAAAAAATGTTTTTCCTCTGAAATGAAGTTTCCATTATTTCTGTCCACTCTGTATACCTTTTATTTATATTTATTGGATGTTATTATCACTATATGAGTTCTAGGTGGCAGAATTCATTCTCTCAGTTTACCATGTGATCGTGAAACATGGTGAATTCTTTTGCGCTGACTTGTCTTTGCTGATATCCTGAGATTAGGTGGAAGCAGGTGGGAGCTTTTTTTCTCATTGGCGTTTCACATAAATAATTTTTCTTAGAAAATTACTGCTAACCATCTGAGGCAATGGTTTAAGCAAGCTGTGGGCCCAGGGGCATGATAGACATAAACTTGTAACCTCGAAGTAAAACAAGCCACCTTGGCTTTATCTTGGGTTGGGTTCCCAAGAAGCAGAGCCTAGGATGAGTTAATTGATAAACTGAGAGGGTTCTCTCAGGAGAAATCTGTACTGACATGAGGAAAGCAGGATAATGTAGAAGAAGCTAGGCACAGGTATCATTTCAAGGAAAGCCTAGTCTCAGCCTGATCCCACAAAGAGCCCTAGAATATAAACTGTGTTATAAAGGTGTCCTTTTCAGAGGAAAAGGGGGATCTTCTACTCCCGCTTTAAATAGTCAATAGCCATATGCCAACTCCCAAAGTGAAGCTGTGATTCCCTCAGGATTACAGCCCCTATCAGTCAAGGCAACTAGCTAGAGAAGGATGCAGTTCTAAATCCATCAACATCCACCATAACAGCTGAGTGGAGCAAAAACAGCTTATGCTACAGAGGGTGATTGATCCTGCAAGATCCTGAATCGTGGTAGGAACAGGAGCTCCAAAATGCCATTATGAAACTTGGTTCTCAGTGTAAAGGCTCAGGAAAGCCAGATGGAAGCAATCACAAAACCACAAAACAGTGTGGACACAGAGGTTTGGGTGTGGGGAACCAAGAATGAAAATAAAACATTCACACAAAATGAGACTTCATATCAAAATTCCACCATGGAAGAGAAATCAAATGCACTAAGTAAAACAGCAATCAAAATCCACACAGATTCACTCCAAATAAAATTAATGTTATGCAGCAACCTGACAAAGAACTTCACACGTCTTCTTAAGATACTCAAATAATTACATAAAAATAACTCCCAAGGAAAAGCAAAATATTATACAACAAAAATTAGAAATGAAACAGGTAGGAGAATGAAAAAGAAGCAGTTAGAAATAGGGGACATAAAAATACAATCATAATGGAAATAAATACAAAAGATAGGATCAACTTTAGATAAACATAGCCAAAGAAAGCATAGTCAATTATAATATTGTGCTGGGGAACTCAACCAAAACATGGCACAGAGAGACAAAGATCTGAAAAAATTTAAAAAGCAGCCAAGAGAGAAGGATTGTCAAGACTCCAAAAGTCATCTAATGGGAATCCCAGATGGAGAGAAGACAGGCAATGGTGGGGAAGCAATGTCTGAAAAAATAGTAGCTGAGAATTTTTATAATTAAAGAAGAATCTTCAAATTCAAAGTGTCATCTAAACATAAGTGGGATAAATGAAGATAAATCTATACTTAGGCAAAATGTGGTAAAATTTCATAATACTAAGGTTAACTAAAAATAATAAAAGCCACTGTAGGCAGGCTACAGCAATAACCTCATTTGCACATTGGCTTCCAGAAGCAATGGATAATCTAATGAGGAAAAATACATGTCAGTTTAAAATTTTATAATCAATAAACCAATTATTTAAGGGCAAGGGCAAAGTTAAGACATTTCAGACATAAAAGTATCAAGAGAAATTGCCTTATAACTCTAAGAACTGTTAAAGAATGTGTTTCATTAAGAAGAGAAGCAGACCCATGAAGAGGATGTGAGAGCAATGATGGGCACAAAAATGTATAGAATATGTCAATAAATTTAATTCACTAATAACTGCTATTTTAATACAATAATACTTGCATTTTGTATATTTTGGAAGGTAAAATTAAAACTTCAGACAACACAAACAAGATGAGGAGTATGCAAAGAATAAATTTAACGTGGGCTAAGTTCTTTGTCCTGTGTAGGAAAAGATAGATATACAATGTGTTGAATAACTTTAGGCTCTGTTAGAAAAAAATATGTGAAATTATGTGTGGCATTTAGAATTCTGTTCGACATATTTTATGCTTCTTGTGAGGTTGCCCTCCCTTCGGAATAATTAGAAATCTCTAAACTGTTGATATTAGACTTGGCCATTTGACTTCCATGGCCATTGAAATGCAGTTGGGGATAATATGTGTTATTTCCAAGAGGAAGCTTTCAGAGCCAGTGTGCACTTCACTATGGTCGGTTCCCCTCTGTTTCCAGACTTGGGTTGCTAGATAAAGTGCAGGATATTCAGTTAAATATAAATTTTACATAAAAATAAACAACACATAATTTTAGCATAAATGTCATATGTAATATTTGTGACATATTTATGCTAAAAATTACTAAATGTTTACCTGAAATTCAAATTTAATTGAGATAAATACCCTTCACAAAAATTAACTCAAAATGGATTACAGACCTAAATGTAAAATGCAAAATCGCAAAACCCCTAAAAGATAACATAGGAGAAAATCTAGATGACCTTGGACATGGCGATGACTTTACAGACATGACATCAAAGGCATAATCCATGAAAGAAATAATTGATAAACTGGGCTTCATTAAAATTAAAATCTGCTCTGCAAAAGACAAAGTCAAGAAAATGAGAAGTCAAGCCATAGACTAAGAGAAAATATTTGCAAAAAACACCTCCGATGAAGGGTTGTTACCCAAAATATACAAAGAACTCTTAAAACCGAACAATAAGAGAACAACCTGATTTAAAAAATGGGAGCAGTCCAAACACCTCATCAAAGAAGATATACAAATGGAAAACAAACATATGAAAAGATATTCCACATCATATATCATCAGGGAAATGCAAATTAAAACAACATATTACCACCACACACCAATGAGAATGGCCCAAATCCAGAACACCGATATGCAGAACAGCAGGGACTCACATTCATGGCCAATGGGAATGCAAAATGGTGCAGCCACTTTGGAAGTCGGTTTGGCAATTTCTTACCAAACATACGCTTAGCACATTTGGGCATTATCTAGGAATACTAAGACTCTTCAGTGTAGCATTCTGGAGGTATGCTAACACACGCACAAGAAAATATGTACAACGCTGTTTATTGTAGCTCTTTAATGGGAGCAAAAGTTTGGAAATGATTTGATTATCAATAAAAGAATGGAAAATTGTGACATATGTGTATAATGGAATACTATTTAGCACTTAAAGAAGGTAAGAGAGAAGCATATATGAATATTGATAAAACTTAAATTACAGAATGATAAAAACAGCATAAGACCATCTATATAAAGTTTTTAAATGTGCAAAACTTTGCAACTTATAGCTTAGGAGTAGATACACAGATACCAAAAGTATAAAATTAAGCTTAAGAATTCAGAAGTGTAATTAGCTCTCAGAAGAGAAGAAAGAGAATAGGACTGGGGATAGGGCACCCCGGGGTCTCAACTGTATTTGTCATCATCATTTTTTGTCAAAAGGAAAAAAAACTACAAACATTTCTTTGTGTTTGAAATATTTCACAAGACTTTCAAAAATCCAGAAGGGAAAGCAAAATCAAAGTTTTTTTTCTGACGGTGATCATCTCTGGGTGTGTGAATTAATTTCGTTATTGTTTTAGGATTGCTTTTCCTTTTCTTACCTTTTTTTTGTTCAGAAGGGATTTTTTTTTTCTGAGTATAATATAGAGGCTTTTCCCTCATCTGAATAGCTTGGATGTGTGTATATGTATGTATTATAATGTAGCGCATATTCCTGCAGTAATAATGACAGTTAACACAGTTGGAGAAATTTTTTCTCCATCAATCATCCAGAACATTCGATGGAAAAGTGATTTTTCTGGACAACGCAGATAATAATCTTATAAAGGTCTTGGCACGTATGGAATGACCTCACCTACGGTGGTTTCCAGGGTTTGGATGGGAACCAGTTTCTGGCTGTGTTTCACCACCTTAGGAGAAATGAGAGGTTTGCTCTGGGGGCCCCAGTCAGCACAGCCTCCCCCGAGAAGCCCTGCCCAGTCATGCCATTGTTTCTGAAACTAATGAGATCAGCAGCTTTTTACGAAACCATGAGTCATCTCTGTTGGTGAGGATTTCCAGGAAGCCCGAAGTGCTGGCTTCACCAGATGTGCTGGCATCACTAACCCTTCTCCTAACACCAAGTGCCACATCTGGCCCATTGCCAACGGTCACAAAGTCACCAACAATAAAAAAAAAAACCCTTTGGCTTCAGATGAGGACATGTAAAATTAATGCAATCCCCATTGAAATTCCAGTTGGATTGTTTTTCAGGAACTGGATCACCTAACATTTGTATTGGCTCACAACTAATCGAGACGTCGTTAATTTTAAGACCTATTAGAAAATCAATAATAAAAACAGTGTGGTTTTGATTTACAAACAGACAAATCAGCCAATAGAAGAGAAGAAATTAGTGTCTAGGTAAAGACAGATGACAGGTTGATAGATAGACCCACAGATCAACTGCGAGAGACACTTGTTTAACAAATCACGTTGGGAAACTAGAAAACTGACTATGATAGGAAGACAATCAAAGCTAGATTCCTATCGCACTCCATGGATTAAAAACCTAAATGTGCACAATAAAACTACAAAATTAACAGCAGAAAATGGAAGATGCCTTTGAGACCTAGGAGTTGGCTAACAGTGGTGGGTAGTGGGGAGGGCCTCATAAAACTTCTAAAACATAAATGGTATGGCAAGAAAAAAAGAATGGATTTGACTATAACAAAAATAAATATTTTTGTTCCCTGAAGGACACCATGAACAAAAGTAATAAGTGAATAATAGAGTAAGAAAAGATATCTGCAATCTCTAAACACCAATATGTAAAATTTTCAAGGAAATTCAATAAAAGACAATAGCCCTAACAGAAAAATGAGCAGAGGGTGTAAAAAGGCAATGTACAGAAGAGGAACGACAAAAGGTTACTCAGTATTTGAAAAACACTCAAAATTATTAGCACCTGGAGAAAAACAATTGAAGATAAAATGCCACTTATATCTACTCTAACGACAAGCTCTGAAGCTGGACAACGGAAGCCTTGGTGAGGTCAAGCAGCCACAAGCGCCTTCGTGCACTATGGATGGGAGTTGAGACCCAGCAATTCCACTCTTCCGTGTACGTCTTAAGTGAACTCTTTACCAAATCCCCTAAGAGAGCAAGTACCAGAATATTACCTGCAGTGTTACTGCCGTGCTGGAGGAGCACTGGAGACACCCGTGTACTCAGAGGTGGGAGGGGAGAGGGGAATTATGGGAGACACCTACCTTGGGCATTACGGAGCGATGAGAAACAACAGAGTCGGTGTAAACAGACGGTGATGCGGCGCTTCACGACGGGGATACATTTTGAGAAATGCGACACTAGGCGATGTCATGGTTGTACAAACACCAAAGAGTGCACTTACGTAAACCTAGATGTTGCCGTCTGCTACACAAACCTGTACAACACATTTATTGTACTAGAAACTGTAGGCAATTGTAACACAATGGTTAGTATTTGTGTATCTAAACATACCCAGACATAGAAAAGGTACAGTAAAAAACACAGCACAAAAGATATAAAAAGGATGACTGTGTAGGGCCTTACCATGAGTGGAGTTTGCAGGACTGGGAGTTGATGTGGGTAAGTCGGTGAGTGAGCCGTGAGTGAAAATGAAGGCCTGTGACATTAGTGCACACTACTGTGGATTTCACACAAAATGCTGCCTTGCAACAGGACCAGAAATGGAACATGGACGCTGCCAGGGCTGCTGCAGGGGTGTGGGCTGGACTGGCAATATTGAGGAGAAACTGGCTGGGTGAGGCGTAGGTCACCTAATAGTGACTGCAGGAGGGAGTGAAAGGTGACCTGAGGATCAATGGAGATAAGAAAGCTCGTTAGGTCCCGCCCCTGAGTAAACAAATGCATCAATTGGAGGGGCAATAAATGTGTCTATAAAGCATCGATCCTATCACTTCTCACTCCAGCCTCAGAGGACACTGCTAATCAATCACAGCCTCCTGGGATTCTCCCCCAAATCCAACCTGAAACTACAATTCTCGGTACAGTAGACCAGCTCTTCCCTTCTAACCAACTGAAATAGAACAATGGTGAAGCCTGTCTCTGGGCTCATGCATCATTCTTCCCCAGGACATTTATATGTTAACTCTTCGTGTATTTGACCACAATATCAAAACTTGAAGCTAAAGGCAAAAACTCAAGGTGGAATTCCCCAAATGTGGAAAAGGAGGTTTGGAAAGAGGTGACTTTCAATCCCAGCAATTTCATTTTCCTTTACCAAAAGACAAGATTAATGGCAGCATCCCATGCTTTAAACCTACAGCAGAGTTCCAGATTTTTCTAAACAGTCATAATATCACATATTCCACCACTCATACAGGTCAGGCAATGTGTTCCAACCTTGGTTTTGCCTCTAAGTTCCCATGAACTCATCCCTTTTTATGTTCCAGGGACCTGGCTCTCAACATATTCTAACTCAACTGGTGTCCAACAATCAATTTCTCCTAGCAAAAAGGGTTTCTTTCCCAGCAAAGCCACGCATGCACCTCCTGCTCTCAGACTTTGCTCCTCACTGCCTCCAGTCTACCCTGACAGGATGGCACAGCATGTGACTGACTGTAAACTAGTCCTCTCAGGCGTGTCCTAAGAGCCAATTTTCCGGGGGGACAGAACGACTGAACAGGTGGCCAGGGCCAGGCCAGGCCCATGCTTTGGAAAGCCACTGGAAATGACTGGTGGGTGAGTCATGTGCTCGTAGCACTGTTTGTTTACAGGGACCAAAGCTGCCTTTGTGTCCATCCAAGCTTATAGATTCAGAGAAGACACAGCCTCAGGAAAAAAACAGAGGATCGTATTACCCCAAGTCACTCACAAAAGGTAGGGAGCTAGGTTGTCTGAGTGTGGACATAGGACAGACTTTGAAACTTTTTTGAGGGGGTAGGATCAAAGGTTGGAGGTGGGGATGGCTGGGGTTGGGGGAGAAGTGGAAGGAAAATGGAGACGATTGTACTTGAACAACAATAAAAAGAAAAAGAGAGCAAAACAAGAAAAGAAAGAAAGAAAGAAAAGAAAGAAAGAAAGAAAGAAAGAAAGAAAGAAAGAAAGAAAGAAAGAAAGAAAGAAAGAAAGAAAAGGAAAGAAAGAAAAGAAAGTTTTTTGAAAGGCTGCAGGCACCTGTTAGCAGTGTAGTGGGTAGTTTGCAAAGAGATGTGTTTGCCTATGAAAAGGCTGAAGAAAATAGGAGATTTTGACCCTCCACATACCCAGAGGGGCAGGTGGGAGGCGATTCTAGGACAGCCTTTGAAATTGCCAGTTGATATGACCAAAAAAACACATAGCTTGGCTGCAGAAAACTTGCCTTTAAGTTCTGTATAATCTTGGGCGAGTTGTTTAACTTCCCTTACCCTCTGTCTTATCATCTGTTGACAGTAATTACAGGGCACTGAGATGAAAAGTTGAGACAGCTTTTATGGATCTCCTAGCCTGTAGTAGGTGCTCAATGAACATTTTATTCCTTATTCATTCTCTTTCTAGTTTTTTCAGATACAGGATTTTAGGTTTGGAGATATTCTGTGATGTGCCAAAGAATATCCCACGTCCATGGTGAATGACGGACATCCATTCTCTGTCCAGAAAGTGGGAGAGCTGGGGCTCAAGTCTAGTTAGTTTTCTGATTTAAAATCTAATGCCCCCTCACCTACCAGTGTCAGCTGGTGGGGGCCTGATTGGGCTGAGACTGAGGAGGAGAGCACAAGATCTTCGGGCCGAAAAAGGAGAAAACCCTGATGGGAAGAGCCTACTGAGAGAAGCCCTTACCTCTGTGGCAGTGTCGTCTTCCCCAGCCAGAGCACAAAGCAGAGGTAGCCTGTGAGAGGGTCCAGCCCAGCACCACTGCATGTGGGCGCTCATGCAATGAGCAGCCACCCGGCCCAGCCGACCCAACACCATGTCACTGTAGTGGCAATAACCAAGTAATGACAACTCCCACTTACGGACTGCTTCTCGTGTAGCCAGTCATAGGCCAAATATCCAACTTCACAAGATGGTGGTGGAGTTGCGATGGGCATCATATCGAAAAGACTTAGTAGAGCGCGTGGCATATACTAAGTGCTCAACAAACAGTTCCTGCTGGCTCTTTACGTACATGGTCCCATTTCATCTTTGCAAGAACTTTATAAAACAATTATTACTATTGTCTCTATTTTAGCAATGAGGATCCTGAGGCTTAGGGGGATAAAGGAACTTGGCCACGGTCAAAAAGCTAGCAATCAGTGGAAATCAGGATCTAAACTAGATGCATCTGAGTCCAAAGCCTGTGTATTTAACCATTAGGATATCCTGGCTCACCAGCCTGCCAGTGGAAGTAGGGACCTGCTGAATAGTATCAGTTTAATGTTGCCAGAGTGCCCCCTTTCTTTCCCCTGGGGCCTGGGCCCTAAGCTGAGCACAGCAAGAGGGAGGGAGATGCCTGCCGTACTATGCCCTACAGGGTCTGGCTCCATACTCTCGCTTCACTGCCAGGAGCCTCGGACACTGAAGACTGACGGCTCAGGAGGAGGGAGAGGCTGGAGGCAGTTCTGTAGTGGGGCCTTAGAGATTACCTAACCATCAAGGTCAGTGGACTCGTTTGTTTGTTCCAGTCTGATTTGGTTTGACTTTGCTTTGGATCGCTTTGCTCAAACGAAATTTTATAGGAAAGCCCAAAGTGTCAGGTCAACACAAGTGGAACTGCTCTATTGACAATGAGTAGGAGATCCAGAGCCTCACCTCCTCCAAGGAGCCCAGACATGAACACCTCTTAATTCAAGGAGGGCGGCCATGCAGCTGGGGACTAAATGACAGAACTTTTAGCTGGGGACGAAACATCAGAACTTTAAAGATGTTATTCCACCGTCTTCTAGCTTGTGTTGTTTTCTTAAGAAAAGTCATGTTACTAGTCTTCTTCTTGTCTAGTTACTTTTAAGATTTCCTCTTTGTCTGTTGTCCTTGTATTTACTTTTCACAGCTGAGCAATGAATGCCTAGGTGTAATTTTCTTCTGGCTCTTTCATCTTCGAGTTTGAAGGAGTTATTGAACCTCTGGGTTTCAACTATTTTGGAAAATTTTTGCCCATTATGTCTTCAATGTTGCTTTAGCCCATTCTCTCTCCTCTCATTTCGGGCTTCCAATTATACTGTTTTTAGAGATATTTATGCCTCTGTGTCTTTTCTATTGTATAGTTTTTCTCTAGTCATTTGGTCCTGATAATGTTTTCTTCAATTGTATATAAAAATTTGTCAAGACTCTGAATAATGTTATCTTTCTCTTGAAAAGGTTCACCCTTTCAAGCAGATAGCTTGTGGCTATCAACTTTCACCAGTCAAGTACTAAGCTGATTTTTAAGTAGATTTGCAGTTGTAGCAAGGATCTATCACTTCTGGTTTATTGTCCCGTTCTCAAATTCCCAATAAGATTCAAGGGTGTTTATTGAAGATTTTTCTACCGGCTTGGTCCTGATTCCTAATCTTTGTCCCTTTGACTGTTATGACACTAACAAGATTTTACTCTTCTTTGAGAACCAAGGTTTATTGATCTCCTCTCCTAAGCAGTTTCAGAATTTGGCAAATTCTTAGGGGTGGGAAATCTGGTGGAGTATTGAGCTAAGTTCTCTTCTCTTCTCATTGCTGTTAACACTTCTTTATCTTTTGTTTGTCTCTCCATACCAGACCGTCACAGTCATTATATCCCCCGACGCTTGTAGCTGCCTCCTGCCTGGGCGCTTTTTCTCAAATCCAAAATTTAAAAAAACGCCCTGAGAATAAAAAGTCACTTAAAGCGTCAGCTTACTTTCTTGCATGATTCCCTCTTCCTTGGGATATTGTCGCCTCAGGTCCTGGTTGCTTTAGCAGCTCTCAATGCATTTAAACTTTTCTAGTCATTTTTGCTGGGAGCTACTGTATTATACTTGGAAGTAGAAGTCCGTAGTGGTCTTTAAAATTTGAAGAATGTTTAAATTTCATCGAACCAAAAATGTTATTTTTATGAAGGGTACAAATGGGAAATGCAGATGAAGAGTCTGATCTGTTGATAATGAGACTATTTTGCATTACGGCCCAGAGATGATGTGACTGAAGCTGCATATTATGTGGTATTTTTTGGCAGAAGTATATTGAATGGAGTGGAGGTAGGAGAGGCAGGAAATAGAGAAACCAGCGATTGTTTCCCTACTTTTTATCCCTGCTTGAGGAATGGCCCACGCTTTATGACTCCTATTCCTTGTCTGGAAAAATCAGAAAAGGTGTTCTTGCAACAGTGAGCATAGCACATCTCCTAACAGAAGTGATAAAGAGGAGTTCAAGGGTAAAAATAAGGACTTAGAAGCCAGGTAGACTTTGGTTTAAATCCTATCTCTGCCACTAACTAACTGTATAAAATCACAAACTTTCCAAAACTCATTTTTATCTGTAAAATGGGAACACTAATACCACATAGAGTTACTTCACGGATGAAATGTGGTTTTTAGTATCATGGTTGAGCCAGGATTCAAACTCAGGCAATCCAGCCCTGGAGCCACGTGTTTAAATACTGCAATATACTGCCTCTCTGAGCATCATAGACTATTGTGAAATCCCTCAAGTCATATATGTCCAAAACACGATATCTCACATTGTGCAGGTCGGTTTGGGGGCAATAGGGATCCTTTCAAGTTCACCCAAGTCCTAAAGGTATTAACTGGCTCCTCCAGATCAGAGATTCAACCAGATCAGAGATCGGTGACTCCAATGCTAAACTCATTCAGGAGGTTTATAGGAGAAGACTTTGTCCTGTAGACAGACAGCTGCAATAAAATTTTCTGATAAAAAGTTGTTACCTTCATTAGTATGAGTTAATGTTTCTCTTACTCAGGATTCTGTCTCTACTTGTCCCAGGACTAAACTGTTCCCAAGCTTAAAAGCACTCCACAAAAGAATGAAATGCATTCCATCTATTTGCTGGAAAAAAATCCTTTCCCCCGTCTCCCATCTTTCTCACTGGGTTCTCCTTGGCTCCCTTATATTTTTCAGCCCCAGGTAAAATCTTCCTGTAAGAAAATAATCTATACTATGATAAGCAAGCTGTTACCAAAATGTTCTACTCTTTTTTAACAAGAATAACACTGCTCATAATGAAAAAAATGCTAAACTCCCAAAGACTAAGCCACATGCTCTCTGTTTTCTGGCCTTCAAAGCTTTGTTCATGCTATTTTCTCTACAGAAATACTCTTTCCCTTAGACCCTTCACAATTGTATTAAGTAATACTCTTTGTTTTGCAATCAACAGAAAACAGAGATATCTAAAATAAGGATCTATTGTCTCCTGTTATTGAAAAGTCTAGTAGTCAGGAGGACTTCAGATGCAGCTTGATCCAGGAGTCCATTATTCACCAGGGATCCAGCACTAGTTTTATGTAATTTGATTTGTTCTTCACCCCCTCGGTATATTGACTTTATCCTCAGGATAACTTCCTTTATAGAAGAAAAAAAGTCACAGTAGTTCTATGATACACATCCTAATATCACACAATCTTGAGGAAGAGCATTTTATGCCCTAACATTGCCAGCAAAAAGTCCTGAGACTCACTCTGATTATACCAGTTTAGATCATAGAGATAATCTTCACCAAGAATATAGCAGTGGGCAAAAGTAGGTTAATAATAATAATACAATAATACAATAATAAGTAAATAAATAATAATATAAGAATAAACTCTGCTCTGCATACTCACAACTGTAAACCTATTTTTGCCCACCCCTGTATAGAATGCTCAGATTTGCTCAGCCTGGGTCATGTGTTCCACACATGAAGTTAAAGGAAGAGCTAGTTTCCCTACTTAGAATTACATGGATCCCCAGTGGAAACTGAGAACGACTAGAGAGAAGAGAAGGCTGCACTTAGAACCAATAGGAATTTATTACATTATGAAACCCCCGACACCCAGGAAGTGAATCAAAATAAAGAAATGTAAAATGAAAAGAGGGAGGCATCGGTAGATACACTGTGCTTCCTTACAACCAAAAGGACAGCAACAAATTTAAAAGCAAAAAACAACCGGAACTGACAGAAAATCGAACTGTACAGAAGTCCAACAACCAAGGAGTTAAAGAAGAAGCATTCATTCAGACCAGTAGGCCGGGTGGAAAGGACTCACGGCAAGGCGGTGGCTTGGGGACTGGGCCCCACATTCACATGCAGATAAACTGGGAGGAACAACTGAGGAGCAAGACAAATCGTGCAACCCAGGGCTCCAAGCGGGGAAATAAATCCTCAAACCTCTGACTGAAAACACCTGTGGGGGTTGAGGTGGCAGGAGAAACTCTCAGCCTCACAGGAGAGTTTGTTGGAGAGACCCACAGGGTCCCAGAATTACACAAACCCACCCACCTGGGACTCAGCACCAGAAGGATCCAATTTGCTTGTGGATAGTGGGGGAAGTGACTGAAAGCCAGCGGAGAGCTGACCAAGCAGCACTGTTCCCTCTTAGACCCCTCCCCGACATACAGCATCACAACACAGCGACTGTGGGTTGCCCCACCCTGGTGAATACCTAAGGCTCCACCCCTTACTATGTAACAGGCACCCTGAGACAAAAAAAAAATATATATATATATATATATATATATAGATAGATAGATAGATAGCCCAAATGAAAGAACAGATCAAAGCTCCAGAAAAAATGCAACTAAGCAACAAAGAGATAGCCAACCTATCAGATGCACAGTTCAAAACACTGCTAATCAGGATGCTCACAGAACTGGTTGAGTATGGTCACAAAATAGAGGAAAAAGTGAAGGAAATGAAAAGTGAAATACAGGAAAATGTACAGGGAACCAACAGTGACAGGAAGGAAACTGGAACTCAAATCAATGGTTTGGAGCAGGAGGTAGAAATAAACAGTCAACCAGAACAGAATAAAGAAACAAAAATTCAAAAAATGAAGAGAGGCTTAGGAACCTCCAGGACAACTTTAAACATTCCAACATCCAAATCATAGGGGTACCAGAAGGAGAAGAGGACAAGTAAGAAATTGAAAACTTATTTGAACAAATAATGAAGGAGAACTTCCCCAATCTGGCAAAGGAAATAAACTTCCAGGAAGCCTAAGAAACTCAGAGAATCCCAAAGAAGCTGGACTCAAGAAAGCACAAACCAAGGCACATCATAATTACATTACCCAAGATTAAAGTTAAGCAGAGAATCTTAAAAGCAGGAAGAGAAAAGGAGAGAGTTACCTACAAAGGAGTTCCTATAAGACTATCAGCTGATTCTCAAAAGAAACCTTACAGGCAAGAAGGGACTGGAAAGAAGTATTTGAAGTCATGAAAGACAAGGACCTACGTCCAAGATTACTCTATCCAGCAAAGCTATCATTTAGAATGGAGGGGCAGATAAAGTGCTTCCCAAATAAGGTCAAGTTAAAGGAGTTCATCATCACCAAGCCCTTGTTATATGAAATGTTAAAGGGACTTATCTAAGAAAAAGAAGATAAAAAATATGAACAGTAAAATGAACTAAAGGGGGAAGGATGCAGGTGAGAGGGAGTGAACAGGGCAGAGGGGAATAAAGGAGGGGAAAATGGGACAACTGTAATAACATCATCAATAAAATATTTTTTTAAATAAAATAAATTTTAAAAAGAAACAAAAAAAAAAAAAGAAATGCAAAGTGAGTAACCAAGGTAAAAGGACTAGTGGTAAACACTTAATACACTTAAATTTAGGCTAAGGCTAGACAACTTTGGAATTTGGGTTTTGATTTCCTCCAAAAGAATAAAAGTATTTAATACTCAGCAATGTAAAAATAAAAATATACTAACCCAAATCAGCTCAGCAAATGGGAGAAGGGTTAATTCTATCATCTC
>VMDR010021515.1:0-16790 GCA_007922815.1 Macrotus californicus | reverse complement strand
TCTTTATCTTTCATCTTGGGTGTTGTAATTATGATGTGCCTTGGTGTGTTCCTCCTTGGGTCCAACTTCTTTGGGACTCTCTGAGCTTCCTGGACTCCCTGGAAGTCTATTTCCTTTGCCAAAGTAGGGAAGTTCTCCTTCATTATTTGTTCAAATAAGTTTTCAATTTCTTGGTCTTCCTCTTCTCCTTTTGGCACCCCTATGATTCGGATATTGGAACGTTTCAAGACATCCTGGAGGTTCCTAAGCCTCTCCTCATTTTTTTGAATTCTTGTTTCTTCATTGTGTTCTGGTTGAATGTTTCTTTCTTTCCTCGGGTCCACACCATTGATCTGAATCCCATTTTTCTTTTCCTCACTGTTGGTTCCCTGTACATTTTTCTTCATTTCCCTTATTGTATCCTTCATTTGTTCATCTAATTTGTGACCAAATTCAACCAAGTCTGTGAACGTCCTGATTACCAGTGTTTTGAACTGTGCATTTGATAGGTTGGCTATCTCTTGGTCACTTAGTTGTATTTTTTCTGGAGCTTTGATCTGTTCTTTCATTTGGGCCATTTTTGTTGTTTTGGCGCACCTGTTACGTAGTAAGGGGCGGAGCCTTAGGTGTTCACCGGGACAGGGCAGCCACGTCACTGCGTAGTGACGCTGTTTGTGGGGGAGTGGACCAAGAGGGAACAATGACGGTTGCTCTGCTCTCTGCCGGTTTTCAGTCACTTTCCGCGCTACCCACAGTCAAATTGGGCCCTTCTGGTGCTGGTTCTGGTGCTGATTCCCGGTGGGAAGGTTTATGTACGCCCTAGGACCCTGTGGGTCTCTCCAACGAGCTCTCCTGTGAGGCTGGGAGTTTCTCCCGCTGCCGTCACCTCAATCCCCACAGGAGTTTTCAATCAGAGGCTTTGAGGCTTTATTTCCTCATGCTGGAACCCTGGGTTGCGGGGTCTGTCTCGCTCCCCAGTTGTTCCTCCCAGTTTATCCTCACAAGGGAGTGGGATGCCCGGTCCGCAGGCGCCAACTCTCCCAGCCAGCTGTGCCTTTCCTCGATCCGCCAACCACCGCCCCACCACGCGAGTCCTCTCCGCCCCTCCTACCGGTATGGATGTATGTTTCTTAATTTCTTGGTTGTCGTACTTCCATATGGTTCGATTTTCTGTCAGTTCTGGTTGTTTTTTGTTTTAAAATTTGTTGTTGTCCTTCTTTTGGTTGTGCGAGGAGGCACAGTGTGTCTACCTACACCTCCATCTTGGCCAGAAGTCCCATATCCAACATTTTGACATTGTGTTAGAGATTAAATGAAAAGAGATCTGTATTTGAAAACCTAATTTATGCATCAAATAAGGGACTGAAAATTACACTAAAAATTATGAAGGCATATATTCTGTGTAAAATTCACATAAAAAATTCTTGGCATCTGTGTTCTTCCTATTCGGTGTTGAAAGAAACCAAGGCAAGAACATTTCTAGATAAACAGTCTTACCACATTCACTGATCACAGACACAGTTCTATGCAAATTAACTTCCACAGGTTCACACTGTACCTCCCTTTGCTGCCGAGTCACTGAGGAAATCTCCAAGTCTGCCTTTCTCCTCATGGGATTTATAATTTTAGTTTTTCATAAGAGAGGCAATTATGGTAATTAAAAATAATCAGAGCACCATAGAGACCAATAATAATAATCTGGACAGTCCCTGATTTATGAAGTTTTCACTTGATGGTATTTTGAATTTATGATGGTGTGAAGACAATATGCATGCAGTAGAGACTGCACTTCAAATTTGAAATTTTGATGTTGTTTGGGGGGCTAGTAATATCCTGTACAATACTTTCTCCTGATGCTGGGCAGAAGGAGCTGAATCATTCTGCCCAACTGTAGGTTATAAGTGGTCTGAGCAGGTGTAAGGTAGGCCAGGCTAAAGTATGATGGTTGGTAGGCTAGGTGTATCAAATACATTTTTTAACTTATAATAGTTTCAATTTATGATGGGTTTATCTGGGTGTAATCCAATTGTAAGTCAAGAAGCACCTGTAATAGTACACAAACAAGTTATCAACTATTATATAAGGTGTGGGCAATTCAAATGATAATGATGTGAAGGAGGTCAATTTTCAAATGTTAAGGTATGCTTCCTAGAAGAGGTGCTACTTGTAATGGGCCTTGGACGTAGGTGGCATTTTGAATATATTCCAGGCATCTAAAGCCACAGGGACAAAAATGTTAAAACATTCTCTCCAGTGACCTATTTACACAATAGAAATAAAGTGGCAGCTGGGATGCAACTAAATTACTTTTGGAATTTAAAGATACATGCATACCTCACTCTTGGAAAAAACACAATGCACAGAAATCCGGCAAACACAAACAACAAAACAGTAGTAATTTTTTTCTGTTTTATGAAAGTTAGTAGTCTTTAAAGTGGTCCAACATGTTTGTTTTTTTTTTTTTTAAATGCAAAGCTTCTTTTGTGCTTATTTAATGTAAATCACTTATAAACGCCTTGATTTGCGCTAACCCTCCCCCTGGCTGACACCTTTTGCAGAGAGTGAGCGCACGCCCTTCGAGTCACTTTGTGCGTCCCTCATGGTAGGAACCTGTGTGAGAGGCTCTTCTGCTCTGCTTTCCTTCTTCTGAATGACCGTGACATGAGTCTTGGGCTTCATTTATCCTAAAATATTTAAATAAATTATAAAACTAATGTGTATTAAAAATGAGAAATAAATTCAAACCAGACTGTTCTGGCTGCTGTGATTTATTAGTCCAATTGGTCTTTGTCTGTGGCTAGTTAGCCGGTGGGCTAGAACACAGTGCTAATGATGCCAAGATCAAGGGCTTAATCCCCGCTGGCTTACTTCACTTTGTTCCATTCCGCGGAGAGAACTGTACCCATGCTTAGGCCAGTCTTCATGTGAGTGTATTCCACTTGCCAGAACTGACAGAGAGAATGTAGTTAAATTAGCCCAGACCTGCCAGTACTACCAGGAAAACTAGCAAAGAAACAAACAAACTCAAAGTACACATTTAACTAATGGTCTGTCATTATCTTCCACAGGGACAAATGAATGTATTTCATGGGTAAGTACATGCTCTGCCAATTTTTTTTTTTTTAAATACAAGTGTCTTGACATCTCTTCATCTCATCTTCCCAACTTGGCTTCTTCTGTTGTTAAATCTCTATAAAATATATTAGGTGAGGAATACTATGAAACCCTATTATTCCAGCCAATGTTCCTGAAGGAAATAAGACAAAACAAACTCTGCAGTGAGCACGATGACTGGTCCAGGAATACAGTCTAGTGGTAAGCAGAGGTGCTGAGGGAAGGCTGTGGCAGATGCTCCCTGAGTGAGAGACTTGTGGAAAGGCACTGCCGTTTGCTGTACGTCCCTGCTGCGTCAATGGGGATATTTAAAGTCTCATTTTTTTATTGAACAAACCAAACTATGAGGATTCAAAATAGCCTCATTATTAATTATAAATAAATGAAATCTCATCCTCAAAGTCTAAATGAGGTCTTTAACTTCTAACCAGCACTGTGTGCTCTAATTTAACATCATTGCAAGAGGGACAAATATGTCAGATGTTGAAAATTATCAGAAAAAAATAATACAAATAATAAGATTATAAATACCATCTCTAGAAGAAGCATCGCTCAAGAAATTCTTGCATAAATATTTTTAAGACACTCTACAGAGAGAACATGCTGATGATTACAAGCTTAGCCTTTCAATCTTACTGGGCTGATGAGAATAGAACAATGCAAACCATAATAGGCGTGTGCCATGCCTAACTCTCACATGTCCTACACCCTAGACTGTCCTTGAATTCACAGGACTGATGGTTGTCTTGTGCATTTAGAAGGATCCCCCAAATTGCATTTTTAAGAAAGTTTTTAGGTGTTCAATGATAGATCTTATTCCAGATTGTTGTCTATTCCACAACTTACCTAGAGAGGTTTGTGATAGGCAAACACCAATATTTTAAAGTTCAGCATAGGTCAGGTTCTTCCCTACGAGCTTGATGTATATGAGTTATTAATCCTCACAGAAGTCCTATGAATATGTCTATCTCCACTTGAGTATGAAGATCAGAGTTGTGTCCGAAGCCAATGTTTGTGCTCTTTTCATTCTTCATGTGAGTATCTCAGGGCCCAACTGTGACCCTGATTTTACTAGTCACCCCACAGCATGGCCAGCCTGTGCCCTCCTGGTAAGGAGGTCTGCCACTGGTGACTTCTCCCATCGCCCTCGCCTACACAGCTAGCTGGCTGTCCTGTCCCACTGCCTCGTCTAGCCACTTTTCCCTATTCCACTCAAAGTCTCTGTTTCCTGAAGCTCAGGGTCTCTTCCTGGTAATGTAAAATGTTTTTCTATTTTAATAGATTATGAAAGAAACTAAAAAAGAAGAGAAAAAATAAATAGAAAATTCCTTTGAGATTAAAGTGTGCAGTTCTACCCAAAGAGACAATCTTGAAGCTGCTTTTATAATCCCTTGCAATTAACTTTTCCATTGAACTTGGAACTTTTCAGGAGGCCCCTATTTACTCTCACCAAACCAGTTCTTAAAGCTAGAAACTCAGGCTTGACAGGAATTTTAGTTAAATTGACCCATTAGACTGATCACTGACCTAGGAATTTTTCTCTGAGGCTTGTCAATTCTTTGGTGAATCTATTTTCTTAACCTCCTTCACATAAGTAAGTGAAGGTAAATACATACACAGACCGTTTTATTAGAATTAGTGCCAATTTTACTATTAGATAACATGGTATAATTATGACATTTTAAAAAACAAACATGTTTTGGAATCAAATCTGGAGTCAAATCCTGGCTTAGCCACTCAGCTATCCCAATATTTAATTGCTTTGACCTTCAGCTTTTCATATGTAAAATGGCAATAATAACTATTTCATAGGATTGTTGCAAGAATTAACTAAATGAGAAAAAGAAATTTTAACATAAATGCCTGGTACATTACAGAGCCTCATAAAATGTGAGTTCTCTTTATCATCATCTTCCCCATGAAAGCACAAAAAATCATAAACACCTGATCTTTATAACTCCCCTTTATTATTCTTCATCCTCTCATAAAAGCACATGCTTTAAATTATCTAACAAGTCTATAACCTACATTTTGGGTAGTAAAAATCTACTTTTAAACACACCCTATCCTTACAACTGTGACTATGTTGAATCCCAAAGGAAATTATTTGTTAATAAAGCACAAAATCATTACCTCATTCAATAAATATTTAATGAATACCAATTAGGTGCTATGATAGTGTAATAAATAAAACATATATGTTTTATAACTTTATGGATATCGTGGAGAGACAAAAAATAGTTGAGAAAAAGCCTGCATTTCAAAATATGGTAAGCACTAGGAAGGGGAGGGATGAACAGGTTGTTATTCAAGAGAATAGTGGGTGTGGGGCGGGGTGTACTTTAAGTTGGGAAATGTATTTGAGGAAGCATGTTGAAGCTAAGACCTAATGGTCTTAGGGGGTCGGGGTGGGGAGAATTATCCAAGTAAATAATGCATGCAAAGACTGAGGGAGAGAGGTCATTGTACTTGTCAACACAAAAAATGTCCAAACTTGTGGGGAATTTTTGTAAGAGTCAAATTGAGCAAAACTGATGACATATGCCAAAGAACAAGATCTCAAATGCTCCAGAGAATAACAGTTTTGTAGCTTCTTTTGTGTATTTGAAATTAAAGAAGAGATGTAAAGACTGGAGAAAGTAAAGTAGGGGTTGGATTACAGGATAGTTAACAAGATTATGTGCTCTCTTGAGGATTGATACCCCCTTAGATGGGGATATTTCTGATATTCCGAAGGTGTGTGAACTTAGATGCATGAGAATAATGGACAGAGATGGCTTAAAACCTTTCACTTAAGAAGTTATTGGCCCGGAGTATGACTACCCACCATGACCTGCCCCATTAGAAATTCATGACCATAGAAGCGCTCCCCTCCTACACTTTTTTTCATACTGAAGGAGAAAATGGATGACATATTCTAGAAAAAAGTTGCAGAAGGGACAGGGGGAAAGGGACAGGTTGTGAAGGTAAGCTGTCAGAGAGAGAGAATTTATGATAAAGAAGCACTATATTCCTACATTCACCATTCTACTCTTTCAAGTCAGTGGACACCGAGCTAGCCCAGAGTAAGTGCAAGATGAAAGACATGAATTTATGACTCCTTGAGCTGGTCTAAATTCCCATATGCCTCTCTCATATTATGTGTACAGCTCATTAATTTGATTATGATTTTAATGTTTAAAAATTAACATTTTTAAGAAAGACATGGCTCCTAAACATGAACCAATATTTCATCTGGTGGTCAGCCTAACAGAAGGAAGCCTTTTCAAGGCTGGAGACCAAATTGTGTCACACTTACTGAGGGAGGGACCCCAAAACCCAGAATTTATTTATAAAAATTGTGAATTTATTCTTACATATTTAAACTTCAATCACCTTCAAAGTACTCTCCATTTGACACAATGCACCCATTGAGACATTTTTTTTTTTTCCATTGCTCAAAACAGTTTTTAAACTTGTTGATTTTGATGACTTTTAGTGCTTCTGATATTTTTGTTTCACTTCTTCCTCGGCAAAAGGTTTCCCTTTGAGGAATTTTTTCATCTGTGGAAACAAAAAAAATGTTGCTCAGGACAAGATTGGATGAATAGGGAGGGTGGGGTATGGGGGTCCTGCCATTTTGGGTCAAAAACTGCTGAACACTCAGTGTGGTGTGGGCAGGTGCACTCGTAAATCACCCATCATAAAATGGGCAAATGTGTTGAAAGAGTCTTCAAAAAAATTTACTGAGGCCAAAGACAGCCTCTCACAACAATGCCAGCTGGTACAATGATACAGATGGGTTCCTAGAACACTTACCTAGCAGGGGAACCCTGTACTACAAAGGGCCTATCCTCCAGAAGATAATTCCAGAGATAGCTATAGATAGATATAGATAGATATAGATATAGAATGTCCAATTTATTGTGGGACATTTAAAAAATGTTCAACAGTAATTTGGACTTTATATGGTTTCATTTGCTTTATTAATTTCAGAATTCCATACAAGATAAATCTCCATTCTAGAAATCATGGGCCAGTTTTTGTAACTTATTTGCATGTAGAGGTGATTTGAAGATAGATGGGATTTCCTTTTTTAATCACTTTTAATATTCAATTACAGTTGACATACATTATTATGTTAGTTTCAGGTATACACCCCAGTGACTAGACATTACATAACTTACTAAATGATCATCCTTATAAATCTCACGCCCATCTGACACGACACATAGTTATTAGAATATTATTGACTATAGTCCCTGTGCACTACCTTATGTCCTCATGACTATTCTGTAACAACTAATTTGTACTTCTTAATTCCCTAACCTTTTTCACCCATTTCCCCAATCCCCCAAAGGAGCAAAAAAAGTAAAAATAAAATATGAACAATAAAATGGCAATAAATATATATCCATCAACACTTGAATCTAAAAACAAAATAAATGAACAAGCAGAACAGAAACAGACTCACAGATACAGATAAAGTTTTGATGGTTGCCAGTTGGGAGGGACTTTGGGCAGATGAGATTTCTTTCTTAGGGTGAGAGGATCGAGTAAGATGAGAAAAGGGCCCAGTACTAAGCAACTAAGAAACTCAATATGTAGAGCTTAAGTAGAGGAGGTTTGGCAAAGGGAACTGAAAAGGAATAACCAAAGGGTAAAGAAACTGATTACGATGGGGGAGATCATGAAAGGAAGCGAAGAGGGAATTTTAAGGAGGGACTAATCCATAATGTCAAAATTTATGAAGAATCAATTAGGATGAAGTTTAAAAAATAAGCTTCAAACGTGTTAGTACATTCTTTACTGGTGACCTTAATAAATGTTGGTGGGTGATGGGGCAGAAATCTATTGTAAGTGGCAAAACAGTACATGGGAGGGAAGACAGTGGAGAAGGTGAATTTGAGGGACTTGGGAATGGTGAAGAAGACAGGAGGTAATAGTTGCAACAGGACGTGAGAAACACTAGAGAAACAGAGTTTAAAGCAGGTGATTCTGAAGGACAAATGAATAAGCAGGTTTTATTGATTTACATGTCAATTTTGACCTATTTTCATATCTATTCAATTAGTATTATTGGCACCGTCCTTAGATCCAGGCAACTGTAGTCCATCCCTGGCCTCTAAGCATCAGAGCACTCTTCACTGGCCCTTGTCCTGTTGTGCCTCTCCTCACAGGAATCTGTAGGGCAAAGGGGACACCCTCACCCAAATCCCTCCCTTCTAACACCCTGCCCCCATTAAACTATTGTATTAGTTTCCCATTGCTGCTGCAATGAATAACCAAAATTCAGTGTCTTAAACAATGCAAAGGTACGACCTGCAAATTCTGGAAGTCAGAAGGCCAAAACGGCGTTGGTAGTGCTGTGTTACTCCCAGGGAGCTCCCACTTTCATGCCCTTTCCAGCTACTTGAGGCTGTCCTATTTCTTAGCTCATGGCCACCTCCCATCTTCAGTCACCCATGAACTGCAAAGTTGTTTTCATTCTATATCAACATGTCACTGACTCTTCTGGTTTCTGCTTCCCTCTTAAAAGGACCCTTGTGGTTACAAAGGGCCCACCCAGATAATTGAAGATAATTTTATCTTAAAACCCACTCATTAGGAGCTTTAATTCCACCTGCCATCTTAACTCCCTTTTGCTA
The DNA here is from genome assembly GCA_007922815.1 of Macrotus californicus. Classification (NCBI taxonomy): domain Eukaryota; kingdom Metazoa; phylum Chordata; class Mammalia; order Chiroptera; family Phyllostomidae; genus Macrotus; species Macrotus californicus. Next base: position 8,070 of record VMDR010021515.1, on the reverse strand, counting down.
TGTAAAATAAACATATTTGTAGGCCCTGGCCAAGTGGTTCAGCTGGTTAGAGCATTGTCCCAATACAGTAAGGTTGTGGGCTTGATCCCTGGTCAGAGCACATACAAGAACCAACCAATGAATGCCTAAATAAATAGAAAAACAAGCCGGTGTTTCTCTCTCTCCCCCTCTATCTAATAGCAAAAATTTAAATTTCAAAAAAGAATATAAACATATTCATAGATTCCAGAGATTGGAGTACAACATAGTTTTTTTTGGGGGGGGGGGTTGGTGGTGGTGGTGGCGGCAATTTTCTGCCTAGAGCAACCATGCCTCTGTTCTTAAGACCTGAAAATTTCCTGTTCAGATGACCAGAGCCCACTCTCTTGGAGCCATGATTGCTATCTCGAACGGGCTGAATTATCAGTGGGTTCAGCTTCGGCCAGAGGGCTGGCCAAGAATCGCCTGTTTGGTGGTTGGGAGGAAGGTTTGGATACACAGGTTAATGCATTTGTACCTGTGCACTGCAGCTCCCATATGATCTCTTGTACTGATATGCAAATTAAAAACAAGATTGGTTGTCCAAAAAAAAAATCCTCAAAACAGATAAACAAACAAGCCTCCTCTTTCCCCCATCTTATTCCAAGAGATATTGGAAAATCCACTTCAAGTTACCCCTCCAAATAAAACTGTTTTGAGGGGTTCACTTCATTAAATTCCAGCTAAAAAACTTGGGAGCATTCTGGGAAATTTGGTGAGTGGGGCCAAAAATGCAGTGACTGTAAACCTCTGACTCAGAAAAGTTGGAAACATTTAAGGACATTTTGGTAGTCTGTTAAAATTGCAGTGGTTTGGATAGACACAGGTAGGTGGATAACGACAGATGGGTAGGATCAGGTTCCACACCAGGACTGACTGAGCCAGAAGAGGGGGAAAGTGTGAGAGGAGGAAAGAAGATAAAGGAGTAGATTCTGAGAAACTTAAGCTCAAAAGTACAAATAATCAAGTTTTATCCCACTACTATTTTATTCCAAGTGATTGCGACAACTGTACACAATAGATGTGACAATGAGTACAGCAGTGGTCAGATTGCATTCCCTGATCTGGGTGACTCACTGTTGTTCAATGCAATTGGCCTACATTTCTCACCATCACCCACTCCTTTTTCTGTAACTTCAAGCTGACCAGAAGATGATATAATCTAAAAACCTCTTCTTTTATGTACATCTGTATGAATATGCTGAAATGAATATGTATGACAATGCACATACATGCATATATACATGCATATAATGTGTCCATTGATGTAAATATACATGTGCGTTTATTTGTATGACCTTATCATGGGGCAATAGAAAACAAACTCAACCAAGAGTCAAGAGGCCTAGGGCTTTGGCTTTAATTCTGCCTCCTGTTCTCTAGAATTTAACCAGACTATATGTTTGCTTATTTTTGAAAGACGTTGTTTAAAACTAGATAATCATTTTGATTCTTTTCCTTTCTAAAATCCATTCTAAGACATCTGCTCTCCTACCAGAAGTCCAACTTTGCTCTCTTTAACATGAATTATCCTAAGTTTTATTAATGAGCAAACAAAGACTCTAGCTTTGACATACTATTTTCTCTCTCTAGTTGGCATATTCTTCTTGTAGATTTCAACTCTGGGTAGAATTTATCATTATTTCCTCATTTTCTTCTAACAGCACCATGCAGAAATGAGAGAGGTATCAAAACAATGATACTATGTTATAGGAAAGTTTTGCCAAATACCTCCCGACTTTTGAGTCTACGAGTTACGGTATCCACGAACTACATCTTTGTCATACAATAAAAAAATTGGCAGCATACTGGAGGCCATGTAGGTTACAAGGAAGCTGCAGAAATTGGGGGCATGGACATGTTGGATCTAGTTCTGGCCTATTTTCTAAGTCAACAAATACACGTGGAATATCTTCTAAATGTTACCTATACAGATATAAATGGTCTCTGCGATAGTCTAGTGGAGGGGAGAGATACTGAACACATCATACCAAAACATAATCAACTACAGATACATTAACTTATTTAAAGATAAAGTAGAAAGTGGTAAGTGCTTAAAATAGGAGGTCTGGTATTTGAGGAAGGACTGTCTTATGAACTAGCTTTGCAGCCTAATTCAATCAACCACATTAAAATTTAGGTCCTAACTTCTCTCATACCACAAGGTCCCTCTCATTCTAACACACAGTACAGAGCCTGGAAGGGAGTTTGAAACCATGTTCCAGGCTTTAACCTTCACTGATTTCATACATGCTCGGATCCTCCCTGAGGTTGTAAGCTTCCCTATGGGTTTTTTTCTTTCCTCTTTATGCTTTATTTATCCAGTGGATGTTTGCTAAGCCAGGTACTATATGACTGAGATCCAGAGATAAAAGTCCCGGTCACTGCTCTCAAGCAGTCATGGTAGTGTTGAGGAGACAAGCACAGAAGTGACTTCAAATCAGATATACAGCTGTTAGCATGGCAGGAGCAGTATTCATGCAGTGCTGGCGTTGCCAAGAGTGAGGGGCATCAAAGCTGGTCTTCAGAGGATGTTTTGGAAGATAACTCCTTGAAGAACAAGAAGTTAGCGAGTGAAAATGGTAGGGTGCCGCATATTGGTGCAGATGTTCTGGGCATGTATGCAGAAACATGGTAGTCGCAGAGACTGTGCTCCTGCCTAGGAAGGGAGGTCTCAGTTCGGGTGGTGGAATGGACAACTGTGGGAGATGGTGACGTGATCAGGGCCACAGTCTGAACGCTGGGACTGCAGACAGTGAGGAGCTACTGAGAAAATGTTTAAAAGAGTGATGAAACATGATTACTTTGTTCAATTTGCAGCGGCTAGGACAGAGGAAAGTGGGGAGATGAGTTGTGAAGAATGGATCAGAGGAGGCTTTAAACCAGCGCCTGGAAAGTGGGGAGAAGCCTCTTGCAGGGCTCTGTGTGAGAGATGCTGAGTCAACTAAGGAGTATGGCTGCAGAGATAAAGAAATGAGGGGAGAGAATCAGCAGAAATGTAAAAGTGGGAATCAAGTGGACTCTAAAATTTCATGTGGGGAATGTTAGAAGGAAAGAGTGTTGGATAATTCCCAGAACTCTAGCTCAGCCACTGGTGAGTGGGAGATTTAATACCTGAGATGCAGATTACAAGAAGGGGATCAGCATGGGGGTGTGGGGGGAATATTAGTGCTGTTACAACTGAGGTTCCCATGGACTATCTCTGTGGAGCCATTCAGACAGAAGCTGAACAGATGAATCTGGAACACAGGAAAGGGGCATAATTAGGGAATGTCGATCTGGGAAAAGTAAGTAATAAATATTTTAAAGAAGTTCTTGTATATCTTATTGGCAGGAATACTGCTCTGCTACACAGTACACAATTAAAGTCCAAACTGTTTAAGTCCTCAATAAATACACTTTTAATATTCAATGGATGAAAGAACAGGTGAGTAAATAAGAGCTGTTATGAGTAGCCAAGAGTCCCTACCCAATTATTAGTTTGTGTGTTTAAGTATGAGTTTGTATATACACGTGTATATGTATGTATGTGTGTATGTGTCTGTGTTATATAAAAGCGATGCTATATATTGGTTTTGTGTATGAGCATTAGTCTGACAGGACTGTCATAACAAATACCAAGACGGGGTGGCTTAAATGACAGAAACTTATATTCCCACAGTTTTGGAGGCTAATCGTCTAAGATCCAGGTGCTCTCGGGATCACTTTCTGGTGACACCTGCATTGCTGGCTGGCACTCCTGCCTTCTCACTGGGTCCTCCCAAGACCCTTCCTCTGTGCCAGCACTGAGAGAGGTCACTGGTGTCTTTTTGTCACAAGGACACCAGTCGCATATGAAGACCCAACCCTTTGATCTCTTTAACCCTAATTTTCTCCCTAAGGGTCTTCTTTCCAAATAGTCCCATGGGCAGTTAGGGCTTCAACATGCTGTTGGCATGGGGGCGGGACGACACAATTTAGTTCACAACCATATCAATTCGTTTGACGTCCAGATTGAGTTTTCCTCTGCAAAAGATAGACTCTGAAAATAAAAGAGGTTGTTCTGTCTTAAGAGAGTACACTTACATAAAAGGGGGGGGGGTATATTGGTTGAAGGTCAGAGCTAGAGTTTACTTATTAAGTAAGCATAATTCTCTTCTGCTTTACCTGATGGTATAGCAATTCCTACAACAGGTTTTCCTTTTGGAGAAGGTTATAAACCACCACAAATAGATAAACCTGTAAATAGTAGCTGAATGGATTTCATGGATTGTTACTTTGCTCTATGGAAACCAGGCTGGAAAGGCAGACGAGGTCGACGTCCCACTAGAATGTCATACCATGAAGGTGTTGACTTAGAGCAAAGACTACTTGTTGAAAACTGTTGCATTCCTGGCATGCGCGCACTTGTAATAAAGTTAACTTTCGCTTGCGGTTATAGTTAATGCAGAGGATACCTCAGTTCATGTTGAGCCTGCGCTGTTTCACCTCTTTGGCCTCTGCGTGTTGTTCCCTGTGAAAGGAAGCTCCTTGGGGTTGCGAAGCCCTCGCCCTGGCGGGCAGGTGACAGCGGCAGGGTGGAAACCCGCGGAGCTCAGGGCGCGGAGCCTCTCGCATACCATTCTCCTCCCACCACCATCCCACGGCCGGGAGGCGGAGAGGGCTTCAAACTTCGCTCCAATCCGCAGCCGGCCCTCGCCGAGGTCCCCCTGCTGGGTGACCCGCCCGCTGCGGGCTGAGTTGGAGGAACTCCTCGGCTCTCGGCGTCAGAGCCTGGGGAGGCGAAGTGCTCCCGCCTCCCCCGCGGACCCCTCCCTCTGCCCCTGCGTCTCCGTCCTCGCCCAGCTGCGAGCGCTGATGATAGGACGGGCCCGGGGCGTGCATTGTGTGGATGCAAACCAGAGCGGCTTGACCCGGGCCAGCGCCGCGGCTGCGGCTGCCCTTGCCGGACCGGGCACTGTCATGCCCCCGCCGTGCGGCGGGCCGCTGCGTTCCCCAGCCGCTCTATAAGCGCGGACAAGGGGACCTCCGGAGGGGCTGAAGATGAAGGTGCCCGCGCATGGGCTCCCGCTGATTGCCAACCCCTCCCGAGCCCGCGCCCCGCACGGAGCCGGCGGCCTCCGAGGACCCGCCTTCGCCGCAGTAGCAGCTGGAGCAGCGACAGAGGCGGCGGCGGCGCGGGTCGCGCGAGCGCGTAGACCGGCGGCGGCAGCTCGGGGGCCGCCGCTGCCCCGGCTGCCATGAGTTGTGCGGAGGTGATGTATCACCCGCAGCCGTATGGAGCGCCCCAGTATCTGCCCAACCCTGTGGCAGCTGCAACCTGCCCCACAGCTTACTACCACCCGGCGCCCCAACCTGGCCAGCAGGTGAGTCACCGACCGGGCAGCCTGCCGGGGGCGGGGGCGGGGGCCAGGGGCGCCGCGAGTATCGCTCTGGGGCTCTGGCGACGTCAGGCCGGGACCTGTGGCGCGGAGGATGCTCTGGGAGCTGCGGGCGCGCCTATGAGCAAGAAAGCCATCGGAAGAAAGGAGGAGAGGCTTCGGGAAGGGACGAGCCCCCTGGGGGGACGGGTGGGGATTCGAAGTGAGGCATTACCGGCTGGGGGCTTCTTTGAGTGTTGTCACTGGAGCCCAGAGGCTACCCTCATAGCAGCCACCCTAGCTCAGGGCTCAGCTCTCTGAAGCTCACCAAGGGCATCTGTCTTAGGAGTATGTGAGTAAACTTCCCTAAACCAAGTATTTTGTTTCCTTTGGAAAGGTAGAGTGTGTCAAGGTTTTCTTGTTCAGAGGGATGAAAATGTGACGCTGGGGAGGCTACCTGAGTAATGAGGTCAGGAAATGGCCTTTTGGGGATTTTTATGGTGAATCACGGGTCTAGTGTAACGTCTAGCAAACGGTACTGGAACTTCTTTGCTGAGTGTGTCCTCTTATGATTGTGACTTAGAGGACAGGGATTGATCCCCAAGTTCCTCATTCACTTTTCAAAATTAAATTGGGGGGGGGCGGTAATATTGGTTAATAACATAAAATGTTTCAGGTGCACAATTCTGTAACACATCATCAGTATACTGCATTGTGTATTCACCACCCGAAGCCTAGTCTCCTTCTGTCACTATATATTTGACCCCTCTTCATCCTCTCCCCACCCTCATTCACCTTTAATTCCACGGAAGCAGAAAAGTGTTACAGTTCAGTTTGTTGGAAGTGTGTTGGGTGTCCTCTTCTGGCCAAGAGGTAACCTTGGATCACTGGTTCTCCACCATGTCGAGAGTGACTGGGAATGCTGTTGATAAAAGTTTAAGGAACCAGGGAGATGATATAATAGAGTTCCTTCAGAGGAGAGAGTAAAGTTCGGGGAATTTGTCACTAGGTACTCCTGGGCATTCTTCTCTGGACACCAGCAGAATGTGTATCAAGGCTTAGATACAACTGCGTAAAGCACATGTGAGTATGTGGCACTAGGTTATAACAAAATAGGATCTTCAGTCCCCGAGAATTAGAGTGGGTTGGTTCGGCGAGACTTAAAAAAATTAGTTATGAAGACACTTATCGGGGAACTAGATGATTAGAAAACTACAATCCATTGAATTTATGGATTTTCTTTTTCTAGTTTTTTAGGAAACATGTGTTTTATGTTGATCTTAAGGGCGTGGCCCTTTAATTAATCTGGCCTTTTAATTTCTACCTTTTCTTTTCCTCTGTCTCTTTGCTAGATTTGTAGTGCTATTCTATGGAAAGAAATCATCACTTCTGTTTAGAATTTAGAGACTGTGAAATTCATCTGATTCAAAAAGGGTACATGCCACAGATTTATCTGCCACACGGTACGAGGTTAACAAGGACCAATTAAGACAAATGAGGAAGGAACCTCACTTTCTTGCTATCATTATTATTATTATTTAATACTTAGCAGGTTCAGCCTTTCAGAGAAGATTACTTTTGGGGAGGAGAATGGGAAGACATTTTGTAATTTGTGGTTAAGGGTGACAGATTCAAACATTTTGGTTATACTGTTTTTTGTTGGCTTTAATTATAAAAGATATAAATAATGGAGAATATCATTTAGTACAATTTAGGCAAGGGAGGCAAACAGGTGATGGGAATCAGTTTATGTGTTTTATGAACATGCTGTCCCAGATGAACCACCCTTTCCTCCCTCCTTCCATCTCAGAGACGGTAAAGGCCTTCAATTATCAATTGGAATGTGGACCTGCAACAGACTCAAACTTTACTAAACACTTAGGAAGGTATTTTTTTTCCCATAAAAATAACTTGAACTTGTAGGTGTTGTGAATAAGACTTTATCTTGTAGAGTTGTAAAAATAATTCTATTAAAATATGAATCTGTGATGAGGTTAGTTTTGTAATAATTTTTTGAGCTAGAAAATAAAAGTCAGTATCAGAAAAATTATAATTACAAGTCATAACATTTAGTTTTCAGTAAGAAACAACTCCAGGCCTCTATTTCACTTTCGCAATAGCCCTGAGACTCAGTCCCCAAATTTCCTTCTTTTGCTGAGCCCATCAACAAACTGAAGAATGAACTGTCTTTGTTACCTGATTTATTAGCATTGATGAGTGTCATGCATTAGTAAATGGTGATCAACTTCCACTATACTTTCAAATTCTGGAGACCTTGTGTGAATAGATGTGAGGCTGAGTCGACCTAAATAACTTGAGAGATATGCTTGGAAATTTTCATGTGGGTTTTATCAAAATGGCTTGTTTGGGATTAATTTTTTGATCAACTAAAGAAACTATTTGCTTATAACTGGCAAACAGATTGAAAGAGGCTTGATATTATAACTACTGTTCTTTTACTGTCAGGAGTTTATTTTGATGACCTATATTTTCTATTGGAAAAAAATGAATCAGGAAATTCTTATCAGGCTGACAGCATTTTTAGACTGTGCAGTGCGTGGGTGAAGTGGGACTAATATTGACTTGGCCCTAAAGTAGTCATCTGAGAATACATATTTTGGTTGTTTTTGCATTCCATAAGGTTTTATCATTATTATCCACGAAGATTATTTTCTCCGTACATGGGAAGTGACCTCTAATAGCATCTTGCCTG
>VMDR010021514.1:0-16809 GCA_007922815.1 Macrotus californicus | reverse complement strand
TGAAATTCCACCTCTTACTGATGGTGTGTTTTGTTTAAGGTCCTTAACCATTCCTTCCTTCTTGGCTTCCTTCTCAACAAAACTGGGGAGAAGACTCATCTTATAGGCATTTAGAAAGTAAGTGTTTAAGATGGTGTCTTGAACATAGTAAGTGCCCAAAAAGTGCTTTATTACTGTTAATAATCCAAAAACGATATATGATAGATGATGATTCAGTACCTTATAACTGCAAACCTTTCTACTTTGTTTACCTTTGTTTTAGTTTGCCTTCATGTTTTTATATTTACCTTATTTGTATAGACACATAAAGTGCCTTAAAAATTAATTACTGTAAACATGCTTAGTAGCTTTAATAAATTACTGAAATATGATCCTCTCTCCTTCTACTCCCCCAGAGTGTCTTGCACTGGGCTCATTAGCAATGTCCCAGCCTTCTACTTGCTATGCAATCCTAAATTTTACTTATAACTTGTGGTACACCATCTGACTACCACTAAATAACTGAAAATACCTTCCATGTCTGCTGATGACCAGCAGCTTAAAGTGTCAAAAGCCTACCTTCCCAATGATGAGGCTTCCTATCCTCTCCTTTTACTTAACAAGGCCATCAATGATGCATACCCCTTTAGCTGGCTAGTGGCCATGTCTTGGGAAAGGGATGCTCTGCAGACACCATGGATCTACCAAATACACATCTGTTGTCATCACATGTTGTTGGCCAACTGTATGTCCACCCACCCTTTTTATTCATACATACTGAAGATTTAGGTTTTAGATTTCCACAAAATCCTAAACTTCTAGAATAGTTTGGGGAAAATTTGGCCACTATACTATCCAACCATCTCCTTTTACATGAGACAAAACTGAGGCTCAGGCACATGTGACAGGCCCACAGACAACTGTTTAGACAGCAGCTGGGATAAGAACCTCAACTCTTTAATTTTGGGTTCTTTCCTCCGACTAATCAGCAAGGTTTTATCTGTTCCAGTAGCTTAGTATGGTGTTTATTAAATATTTTTGGACGAAAGGAAATGTTTGCAGTTGCCAATGTGTGTGGGAGGGTCAAAATGCACCGTGTACCAGCCTTAGGGTAATTAATCCACCTGCCTGTCCAGGTGGAGATAGGATAAATGAGGAAGAAAGTTGCATTTGGACTGTCTCACCATCCTACTTAAATTTACAAGGGGCTGTTTAGGGAATAAATGGGGCCCAGAAAGACTGGTAACCCCCATTACTATCTCAAAAGGTCTCTAAGGACATGTTACACCAAGCTGAAGAAGCATGAGGTGGGGATTTATTCTAAGATGGTATCAGGCAGGGGAAGAGATTTTTTTTTTTTTTTTTTTTTTGGTATTTATTCACCTGAGGAAGCAGACGCTGTCAATTTCCTCCTCTTGACACACAAGTCGCCACGTCCTTGTCACTGGGGCTGTCTGGTGAGTCTTGCCTCCTCCTTTCTCCTGAGGATGTTTACCGCAAGGGCGCGAGCGGGCCTGAACCAAGAAGAGCCAGGTCACTGGGGCCCAACCCTCAGTCCCCACCCACCCAGCCCCCTCCCCTGCTGCTCTGGGAGCCCCGCGAGGGCTCCCGCGAGCAGCGCCTTTGTTTTCCCGACTCCAGTTACGTTTGCGGAAGTGCTGCCCGCGCCCAGAGCGCAGGGGGTGCCGGCTGTATCTCCCCCAGCACCCCATAAAGATGACAACAGACTCAGAAGCCGAGGGGAGGGAGGGAGCGGTGGGCCAGTGGGACGGGAAACGGAGACACCCACACACGACCTGCTTCAAGGCCCCTCCTCTAAAGCCCCCTCCCCCGAAAGCAGGTGTGCGCGCCGCACTGAGTAGGGGGGCTCCCACTCCAGCAGCCCTGCTGGTCCCTCGCTGGGGAGGCCAGGGTGGGGAGGCCAGGGTGGGGCTGGCGGGCCGCCACCGCCAAGAGCGTTCCTTCCCCGAGCGCCGGGCCTGGACTCACCTGCTGCGAGCGGCGGTGGCGCTCAGCTGCGCGGGGCTCGGGGAGCCATCTCCCCCCAGTGCGGGGCGGCAACTAGGGGCGCCCGGGTGGCGGCGGTCCGGGCGGCGCGCACCATCTCTGGCTCCCTGGGGGCTGCGGCTGGCGGGGCGCGGCCGAAGGATGCGGACCGACTGGGGCGATCGGGAGCGGCGAGCCGGTCACACGCACCGGCGCGACTTTCCTCCCTGTTGTTCTCCTCCCTGTTGTTCTCCTCCCGCCGGGCCTCCCCCGCTCGCTACCGGCTGGACCCGTTTCAGGGCCGAGCTCCGAGGACCCGGCGCCAGGTGCAGCGCTCCGCCTCCTGCGGCGGGTGCGTCGGCGGCCGCTCCTCCCGGCCTCGCGCCCGCCCTAGCGGCCCCCGGGGACCTCAGGACCCAGCCCTGCTGGGGATGCCTTCTAAGGAGGGGAGACGAGATCGCGAGGTGCTCTTCCGCACCCCACCCCGGCCCCCGGCTGAGACCCACCTGCCAGGGAAACGATGCAGGCCTCGCTCCGGGGGGAGGAGCGGGGAGTCGAGGGCCTCCAGGCTGGGAATTGTAATAATAATTGGAGCAGACGTTTATTAAGCGCTTATTAAGGCCAGGCACAGTGCTAACGCTATTAATGCGTTACCTCAGTGTCTCTAGTATCGGCCTTGGCAGACTGTCCTCAGTTGACCCGGGAGAGAGGATCTGGGCGGGGAACAGGCGACAAACAACAGGGGTTTCAGGACTCACCGGGAAAGCGATACGCCGAGGCTGATGCACCCTTTCAAATTGGGAAGGTGCTACTGAGCCTATCTGCATGGCGCCTTGCTGAGGAGGTAACGGTGTGTGTTGCACTAAGAATGTAGTAAAGTTGTATTTCTGGTTAGACAGAAGTGAGGAGATAAAGGTGTTTGTAAAAGGTATCGTTCCTTCAGCAGATGTATTTGTGTGTCTCTAATGGGCTTCGGGGATGCCAGATCCTGTTCTCAGGGAGCTTATGGCCTTGTTCTGGCAATAACAACACTAATAATGGCAGTGACCATTTATGAACATATATATGAAGCACTAGTTAAGGTTTGCCATAACCCTAGAAGTGTAGGTGATATTCCCATTTTGCAGCTGAGAAAACGGAGGCTGAAATTTAATGTGACCTATCCAAAATTACTAAACAGTAAAAGGGAGAGAAGTCTTCCTTTTATCTTCAAGGTTTAAGCTTTTAACCACGAAATCATATTGATAAGTGTTTTATATGCCCTTATAAACTTTAAGATTTGAGGTCCCTCTAGGAAGAATAAAACAAAATCACAAATACAAAGTGGCACTGGCCCTTCCTGGAGCTTAGGAAGGGTCTCTGAAGCTTAAGCTACATTAGTGTGGTGACAAATCCACTGCAATACTGATCAAAGAAAAACAAGTAAAGGTAGTGAGTGCTAGAGTTCAAATGAAAGAGGTGAAGGTGGGCTGTTGGACTCAGAGAATGCCAGGTTTTGGTCTGGGGTGGCCTTGACTCAGCTCCCCACTCATTATCTGAAACTGAACAGCTTCTAAAGACCCATTTAGGAGCTGTCATAACAGAATTCTTCTTCTTCTTACCTGTCCAGACATAGAAAGAAAGAGAGAAAGAGAGAGAGAGAGAGAGAAAGAGAGAGAGAGAGAAGAAAGAAGGTAAATAGACTCCAGGTCTAACAGGAGTCAGGTCTGTCCTGCATGTGGAAGGGGTTGGGGCAGGTGAGGGGCAAAGGCAGTTCTTGACTTATAGCTGCTCAAAGGAAACTCCATGTTGAAAAGTGAAGCCAAATCTTCCTAGATGGAAGCTGGTGATTCTGTTTCAAATAAGACAGGATGGCCCTCAAGGGTCAGCATAACAGTATTTTAATTGACCTTGTTAGGGCATGAATTTTTTCCTGGCAGTCTCTTTCCTTTTCAGTATAACTAAGGAGAAGATGCAAACTTGTATAAAGAAAGAGTGATTTGCCACTTCTCCAGAATCTCCCCGCCCACTGTGAAGTAACTGGTGAGCGTGGCAGGCTATCCCAGAGGTCATTGACAGAAAAACTCAAAGACAAAATTAAGATGTTGAAATCACATGGCTATTGCACAGGTGGCAAACACAAGGCCTGTGGGCCAAATCTGGCCCTCTACCTTGTTTTATACACCGGGCACCTTTTTTATCTGCCCAGCGGGAGCCTGAGCTCTCACTTAACTTGTTAAGGAGTAGTTAGACTTATATAGTCCTTAGTTACATTTGACCCTTTGAAGGAAACCTTGAGGCTGATGTGGCCCCTGGTGAAAATGAGTTTGACACCCCTGGCTTATTGAATCAATTTAAGATGCAGAGTAAGAAGCTGGGGGGAAGAGAGAGGGTAGATTAACCACACGGGATAGCTAAGGTATAGCAGGTGTTATATTTTATGATCTATGCATAGAACTTGTGCATTTCTCTCTCTCTTTTCTCTTCTCTCCCTTTTTTTTTCTTTCTCTTTTCCTCTCCCCCTCTCTCTCCTCTCTCTTTTTCTCTCTCTCTACTGTATCAGCCTTCCCTGTGCTAATGGTGTGGTTACAAGGACCAGAGTTGAGGTTGAGTAAGGGAACTTGGCAAACAGAGGGTGCCTGGTGCCAGAGCCAACACTTGCTTTCTCTACTGAGAGACAGGAGCAAGTATGCTTGACCACAGTTCTAGCTCACCATTTAGTTTTATGAGTAGCTATGGATTTCATCTGCCTTTCTTAGCAGAGAACAAATGTGTAGGTGTGTCCCCAGTGAGTGGTCATTTTAAGCCTCCCTGATGAACACTGAGTGCAGGATATTCTTCATGAATATTTACTGAATCAAGAGTATTTGTTGCCTACTTGGACTTTCCAACCTTCCTGTTTATGTTCATTTCATATGTGCACTACTTATTTTATCTCACAAACTACTTGCTTCTGCTTGCTTCATTTCTTCTTGTAATGTTTGTTTTTCTTATCTCCTTTGGCAGAATTGATTGTTTTTAACATTCTTTTTTTTTTTTGAGAGAGAGAGAGAGAGGAAGGGTGAGAGAGAAACATTGATTTGTTGTTCCACTTATTTATGTATTCATTGGTTGATTCTTGTATGTGCCCTGACTGGGAATCGAACCCACAACCTTGGCATATTGAGACAACACTCTAACCAACTGGGCTACATGGCCAAGGCTGGAATGGATTGTTCTTAAATAACAAAGCAAACACATTACTGTAGGTAATAAGAACAATAGCACTAACACTTATATGGGATTTACCCTGTGCCAGCCACTGTTCAAAGCACTTTCTATATGTTTATTCATTTATTCCTTACAGTGATCATATATACACATAGGTACGGTTATACCACTTTACAAGTGAGGAAACTGATGCATGTAAATGTAAAGTAACTTCACAAAGGTCATACTTCTCATAAGTGATGGAATCTGCATTTAAACCTAGCTGACCTAGCTTCAGGGCTGTGGCTCTTAACCTTCCTATTTATGCTTGCTCATGTAAATAATTATAGACAGGTATATTCACATATGAAAGGGTAGGGGGTTTATGTTTATGCAAATGATGTCTTCCACTTTTCCCTCTCTACCTGTCAGCCTCATTGGATACTATTGATACCCACCCACCCGAACCCCATCTCTTGAAACACTCCCTTCCTCTGACTTCTGTGACCTGGAAGGCTTGGGTTGCTCTTCCTCTCTGGCTACTCCCCTTTGATGCTCCACTTAAGTTTTGTTCTAGGCCTTCCTCCCTCTCTTCCTTCTTCTCCTTCTCCTCCCTCCTCCCCCTTCTTCAAATCCAAAATGTGTTTATTGGGATGGTTCCCCACTCATCTTGACTCAGGTTGCCTTTAGTGCTGCTTCCTTCTGAAGGAGCATCCTCTGTGAGTCGAGCTTGTCCTCTTGTAGGCTCACAGAGGACAGTGGAGCAGCAACACACAAAATTACTATTTGTGTGTGGTTAAAGACGGCGGTGATTTTATAGCATCCTGGGCATTTCTCCATGAAGTAGGAATTGGGACTCTGTACCAGGCACTTCTTTTTTTTTAATCCTCACTCAAGGACATTTTTCCATTGGTTTCAGAGAGAAAGGAATGGAGAGAGAGAAATAATGCAAGAGAGAAGCATCGATTGGTTGCCTCCCAGATGTACCCAGACTGGGGATGGAACCAACAACCTAGGTATGTTCTGTGATTTGAAATCAAATTTGCAACCTTTCGGTTACGGGACAACGCTCCAACCAACCAATGCTCCAAGAAGGAGCCACACCAGCCAGGGTCCCTTCTTGTGTTTCCTCTTCTCCTCTTCTGGAGTGGGATGAGGAGATCCTTAGCAAGAGGCATGTTGTGGTGGAGAGTCATCACTACCAGAAAGGCTGTAGGCCAGCGATTTTCAACCTTTTAATCTCACAGCACGAATAAACCTAATTACTAAAATTCTGCAGCACGCCAAAAAATATGTTACATTTTTGCAAAAAAAAATTGGCATAATTATGATTCATTCACACTGGATGGCTATTGTTTTGTTGTCTGTTGTCATTTTTTTTATTTGACAGCCTAAGGAAAAAGAGGTCAGTGGCTCTGACTAAATAGTCAGGCATTGCATATTTTAAAAATTCTTGCCATGGAACACCAGGTGAAAATTGCTGCTCTAGGCCTTTCTTTCCTTATCTCTCTCCCTCCCTCCCTCCCTTCCTTCCTTCCTTCCTTCTTTTTTGATCTTAGAAAGAAAAGGCGGAGACAGAGAGGGAGAGAGAAATCGATTTGTTGCTCCACTTATTTATGCATTCATTGGTTGCTGCTTCTTGACCAGAAATGGAACCTGCAACCTCGGTGTATTGGGAAGACACTCTAACCAACTGAGCTACCCAGGCAGGGCCTAGGTCTTTCCTCTAACTCTGTTTTTTCTGTGATTGCTTTCACTCACTGCCTTGGCTTCAATCACAGAATATTTGAGGATGCCCCCTCATCACTTTCTCTGAGGCAGCTTCTCTCCTGAGTGCAGATCCGAATGGCCAGTTATCAGCAGGCTGTTGCACAGGTACCCCAGCCTCACTAAGTCCCACATGAATGCTTCATTATCTCCTTCTCCTCCCCCCTCACTCTTCTGGTTCCCAAACTATTGGGTTGGCCAAAAAGTCTGTTTAGTTTTTTTCCATGACATAGAGACACATTTTTCATTTCACCAATGACTTTATTGATATGGATATTTTGAGTGAGTCAGCTATCTGCCGCTATTGGCTTCTAGTGAGTAGAGGCCAGGGGTGCTCCTAAACATCTTCCAATGCATAAGACAGCCCCGCAGCAAAGAATTATTTGGCCACAATGTCAATAGTACCAAGAAACTTCGCAAACCACTTTTGACACATTCAATCAGTCACAGCCCCTACTCCATATACTGCACAAATCTTTTTTTGCATTTTTAGTTGAGTTTTTACCTTTCTTGAAATAATAAAGTATAATAAGCTAAAAATGTTGTGTATTTTCTTCCATCTTCAATATTAAAATGGCTGCACAAAAATTCACCAATTTTGATAAGTTTTTTTAAATGCATGCTGATATGACAGCTGTTAAAATACAACACACTTGTTTAGAATGAAGTTAAAGACAACTAAGCATTATTAGAGCCATTGTACAGAAAAAACGTCATGGACTTTTTGGCCAGCCCAGTGTCATCCTCCCAGTTGTATAAGGCCTTTGGACTGGACGCCCCCTGCACCTTCATCCCTACACTCAGTGTATTAGTTTTCTATTGCTGCTATACCTAGTTGTCACAAATGTAGTGGATTAAAACAACACAGATTCATTATCTTACAAGTCTAGAAATCTGAAGTCCAAAATGGGTTTTAGTAGACTGAAATCTCTGTGTCTGCAGGGCTGCATTTCATCTGCAGGTGTTAGCGGAAAATCCATTTCCTTGACTTTTCCAGCTTCTAGGAGCTGCTAGCATTACTTAGCTCCAGCCTCCCCACTCCGTCTTCATAGCACATCACTCCAACCTCTGCTTCAGTGGTCACCTTGCCTTTTCTGACCCTGACCTTCCTCCCTCTTGTAAGGACCCTTGTGATTACATTGGGCTCACTCTGATAATCCAAAATATCCTCCCTTCAAGAGCCTTAACTTAATCACAACTAAAGTCTTTTTGCCACGTAAGGTAATGTATTTATTTACAGGTTCCTGGGGTTAGGATGTGGGTATCTCTAAGAGGCAGTGATTTTGCCTACAACATTCAAACGCCAAGCCCTCTGGAGTCCCTCTTTCAAAATATCTCTGGAATCTGTTCCTTCTATTCCTGTGCTGTGCCAATCCATGAGGTTCTCTCTCCTCTGCCTTATGGCAGCCATTTCTCCGACCTCTCTGCCTCAATGTGTTCTCTTACCCAATCAGTTTTCCCTGTTGCAACCAAAGTAATCTTTAAAAACATCTGACCAGGTTGTTCAGTTGGTTAGAGCATTCTCCTGATATACCAAGGTTGTAGGTTCCATCCTGGTCAGAACACGTGCAAGAATCAACCAAGGAATGCATCAATAAATGGAACAACAAACTGATGTTTCTCTCTCTCTCCTCTCTCTCTCTCTTCCTCCCTCCCTTCCCATCTCTCTCCCTAAAAACAATATAATAATATCTTTTTTAAAAATCTGTCATTTCTTTGCAGTCCCACAGGGTTGCTCACCACTGTGGGGATAGCATTCACATTGTGTTGTGCCTCCAGATGTGCTACCAGCAGACCTTACTCCTCTACTTAAAACCCATCCATGGTCCCCTTTATTGTAACGATGAGATTCAAAGGTCTAGTAGTCACATAGGATTAAATTTTTTTCCTGCTCTAACAGTCCCAAACAGGCAGGCCAAGGCTGATAGTATGGCCCCACCATCCACACAACCACACATGCATTCCACATCTGGCCCAGGGTGAGTGCTCAGGTCTCACCACGTGGGAAGAGGAAAATATAAGCCTAGTCACTGAAAGGGAAATCCTAGCATTTGCACACTTTACCCGTTCGTATCCCTTTGGCTGAAACAGTCACATGTCCATATCTGGATGCAAAAGCAGGAAACATAGTCTTCAGCTGAAAGGCTGTATGTCCAGCTAAATTCTACTATTACAAAAAAAAGGGGGGGAGATGGATTTGGGGAGTCAACTAGCTGTCTTTTACAGGGTGGAAAACTAGGTGTTACATGCAAGAGAAAAATGAAGGAGTGTAATTTAAATTGGAGGATAAGCAAGGACTCTTTGAGGAAGCAACAGTAAACTAAGCCCTGAGGTATAAGTAGGAGATGACCAGGAAAAAAAGCTCTGGAAAGAGCTTTTCCCACAACAAGAGCGGCCCTGCAGCGGCAAAGGGTGAAGCATTGATGACTGGACCAGAATGAGTGGTGGGCAAAGGGGAATGCCGAGATGAGGTTGGAGAAGTAGGTGGGAACCACGTCAGAGAAAAACCTGTACGTCATGTTAAACATTTGGAATTTTAACTTGCATTCAATTCAATTTCATAGGAGATCTTATGTGTACCTTTCAAATATTGCTATGGCTGCTGTATGCAGAATGGCATGGAGACTCATTTAGAATGTAACCTTCAGTGAGGAGAGAGGTGAGGTCCAGTGGCTAGCAGTGAAGATAGAGAGAAGTGGATGGATTTGAAGGAGAGTTTTTGGAAGTGTATCAGCATACTTAGCCACATATTGGGTGTAGGGGGCAAGGGAAATGGGGTGTTAAGAATGACTCAAGTTTCTGGCTCCAGCAATGGGTGGATTGCTGATAACCTTTACTGGGAGGGAGAAGACTGTGGGAGAAGCAGGTGGAGGGAGGAAAGGAAGAGCTCACATTTTGGCATAATAAGTTTGAGATACCTATGAGACTTGGTAGGTGGAGCTGTGATGCAGGCAATTAAATATGAGTCCAAAGCTCAGAAGAGGGGGCTGGCCTTGGCAATCATCAGCATGGAGGTGCTATTTACAATCATGAGGATGAATGGGATCACCCAGAGAGAGAACATACTGAGATCTCTGAAAAAGGCCAACCTTTGGCATTTGGTCTAGGAGAAGGAACTAAGGATCAGTCATACGAGTAGGAGGAAACTCAGGAGAATATTGTCTCTGAAGCCTAGAAAGAAATTTTTCAAGCAGGAATAAGTGGATAAAACTCCAGTCCTCCTTCAGATCCCAGCTAAAACATTATGTCCTCCACAGACTAGGCTTGTTGCCCCTATGGCTTCATGCACCATGTGGCCCTTGTTAAATGCTATTGTAATGGCTTGTTTTCCATGCTGGACTAGAAGCTCTTCAAAGGCAGAAACAACTTTGTCTTGTTCAAGATTTGTATTATTTATATATTTTGTCTTATTTGTATTACTTTCATGTAACAGTCCACTTCCAGTGGTTTAAACAAGATAGAAGTATGTTTTTCCCTCATATAAAAGTTTAGGTAGATAGGTGACTCCATGGGTTGAGGACCTGGGGATTTATGCTCTTTTGATCTTACTGTTCTGTCATCTTCAGCATCAAATTACCATCTCAAAATCCCACAAGGCTGCTCCAGCTCTTCCCATTATGATCACATCCCTGTCATTGCGAAAGAGAAAAGAAGGGGAATGCTCCTTTGATGTTTCTCTCTCTCTTTCTCCCTCCCTTACCCTTTCTCTAAGAAAATAAACAAATAAAATATTTTTTTTAAAAAAAGAAGAATACAACCAGAAGTTGTATATATTACTTAATTTTCAATCCAGTGGCAGAAATCTATTGCATGGTGACATCTAGCTACAAGGAAGGCTGAGAAATACAGTTTTCATCTAGTACCAATGTGCACAGATAAAAATTCTGTTGCTATGAAAGGAAGGGAGAACAGATACTGGGCGCAACTAGCAGCCATTATAGCTGTATCACAGAATTTGACTGTCAGAATGTGATTGAATAAGCATAGGGAAAGTCACGGAAGGAATAGCATTGAGCTCTTGACGTTGATTGCCTCGTGTGGGAGGAAATGGAAGGGTCATGGAGGGAGAGTTGATAAGTATTTATTGAATAAATGGATGATAATTAATGCATAAATTCAATGGTGACAATGTAATGAAGATGGTTCCTTTTAGCTTTGCCCACCACCCTCCCTCCTTTGCTTGGCATTGGTTAAATGGAGAAAATAGAACTTATACTAGGCTTGAAAGATAACTTAAAATGTAAATAGGAGGCTGTCTTTAATTCTGATATCTTTTTGCTTAATTCTCTTGAGTTTTCCAGAGATGGATGATTATATCAACCTACAAATAATGATACTGTGGTCTCCTTTCCAATAGATGTGTCTGTTTTTAAAATATTACATTGGCAAACCAATTATAAACATTTAGGATGATCAAAAGTTGTCTACTTGTCTTACTACTTTCTTTACTATGAGTGACTCTGTTGTTTTACCACTGAGTATGAGGCTGGCTATTGCTTTGAATATGTAATTCTTCATTAGATTACTAAAGTATCTTTCTGTACATGTTTAATAAGAGTCTTTAATAAATTAAATAATAATAGGTGTTTTAATTTTCTTCATGTATTTTCTAAGATATTTTATCTGTTCCCAACCCAGTTCCACATCTTATATTGATTTTTGTCTTCTAATTATGGTCATCTTAAATGACAATCTACTGTAGTGGAGCACAGCATTAAACCCTTGAGGTAGTAGGAGTATAAAACCAGGTCTCTTCCATCAAGAGGCTTGTAATTTACTAGCAAAGACATGACTATAAATAGGTCAATTATAATAGAAGGTAGCATATGCTATGAGTGGTACACAGTTTCACTTTTCATTATGGTCCTCCCCTCCTAAGAAAAAAGAGAATACATCCTTTATGGCCTAATGCATAAAGTTTCAAATCTTTAACCACCTTCAATCAAACACTAAAGTCTTGCCAGTTTTTTCTCCTTGGTGTCTCTTCAATATGTTTCCTCTTATACATCCCCGCACACCTTCTCTGACTACGGTCCTCGTGCCGCAGTCTCCGTAAGTGCTTCCCTGTTTCCAGCCATGCACATGTATCCAGCAGAAACCAAGATACTTAAAATGGAACTCAGTTACATGGTTTTAAAAATAGACTTAACTTTTAATTTATAAATTTTTTATTAGAATATAAATACATTCAGAAAAGTGTATAAGTCATAAAGGTAAAATTCATGAGTTCTAATAAATATAATACAAAATTTGTGTAATCATCTCCAATACCAAAAAATTGAACATTATGGTGCCCCAAAGGCTCCTTCTGTGACCCTGACAAGTTTCTGCCCCTTCCTGCTACCCACAGGTGACTGTCATTCTGATTTCTAACCCCACAGATGAGTTTTGTCTGTTTGACCTTTATGTGAATGGAATCAAACAGTATATAATCTTTCATGTTTAATTGCTTTTCCTCAAAATTACATTGCTATGTATAGGTATTTCATTTCCAATATACAAAGAAATCATATAATTTTTTTTATTCTTCTGTTGTTGGACGTTTGGATTATTTACATTCTTTGGCAATTACAAATAATGCAGCAGATAAAAACATTCCTGTATTTGTCTTTTGGCACACATGGGTATGAATTTCTGTCACCTAGGAGTATAATTGCCAAATCACAGGATAGACAGATTTTCACCTTTATTAGTTAATACCAGTTTCCCAAAGTGGTTGCAAAATTTATACATCTACTCTCAGTTCTTGTTCCGCATCCTTACCCTCACTTGGTATTGTCAGTCTTCTTTTTTTAATCTCTTATTTTGAAATAATTTTATACTTATAGAGAAGTTACAAAGACAGAACAGAGAGCTCCCCCCCTGCCCCAGCTTCCTCTGATGTTAGTATTCTACAGGAATGTCCTACAGTGATCAAAAGGAAGAAATTGACATTGTGGTCAGTGACCTCACTAAACCCTGACACAGACCTGATTTTGATCTCACCAGCCCTCCACCGAAGCTTTCTGTTCCAGGGTCTAACTGGGATTCCACAGGACGTTCATGTCTTCTCAGCTTCCTCCAGTTTCTGACAGCCCTTCAGTCTTTCCTTGTCTTTCATGACCTTAATACTGTTAAAGGGTACTAGTCAGAAGTTGGTAGAATGACTCTCAAGTTAGTTTTACTGATACTTTCTCACGGTTAGAGTGAGGCGATATATTTTGGGGAGGAATGTCACAGAGGTGATGTGTGCCTCTCGGATCGTATCAGGCAGCACACACATCATACATCCTGTGACCTGCAACATTAGTCTT
Source organism: Macrotus californicus (assembly GCA_007922815.1). NCBI lineage: Eukaryota > Metazoa > Chordata > Mammalia > Chiroptera > Phyllostomidae > Macrotus > Macrotus californicus. Next base: position 3,616 of record VMDR010021514.1, on the reverse strand, counting down.
GATCCCTTGAGCAAGGTGCTCTCTGCTAGGTTTCTCTGCTCTGGAATCACTGTCTTTTTCCTTCGGAGTCAACAATATTCAGGAAGAGACACTTGGATGCTATGTAAATACACTGTTTCCTCTTAAACCTTCATTCATTAATTTTAGCATTTATCCATTGTTCTTGCCTGCAGCTGTTATTACTGTGATATTCTAATGGAGATTTTCTATTTTCTTTGTGCCTTCTATATTTACTAATTGGAATGCTTTTGTACAGAAATGTTTTCTTTCCCAGTGATTTATTTATTCAATCATTTCTTGTGTCAGTACTGACTCATGCATATTTATTTTATTCTTGGACTTGAAATTCAATACTGTCATTATTTATTTTCTTTCTCAAATGGTTCTTTTGCCATTGAGTGTTTTTTTCAGGTTGATTTGTGTCTTTTTTTTCAGGGTGGAATTTGAGTAAAATTTCTTCATTTCAGCAGAATTTTAAATACATAAATAGAATAATTTTGCCATGAACTTTAGCAAAAGATCTTCTAAAATTAATCATCCTATTATTTGCTTCATAAACTTGTTTTTTACTATAGTAAAAAATATATAGCATAAAATTTACCATCTTAACTACTTTTCAGTGTGCTGTTCGGTAGCACTAAGCACATTCACATTGTTTTGCAACTATCACCACCATCCACAGAACTTATTTTTTAATTTTAAAACATTTTATTAGAATATAAGATATACATACAGGAAAGTATACAAGTCATCAGGATAAAATTCAATGAGTTATAATAAATAAAATGAAAACACTGTGTAAATATTACTAGCACCCCTAATGATTTTCTTAAATAGAATATAAAAAATGTAAACTATAAAAAAATAATAAATAAATTGGACTTCATGAAAATTAAGAGCCTTTGCTCTTCAAAACATAATGTTATAAAAATGAAAAGGCAAGGCATAGAATGGGAGAAATCATTTTCAAGCACAAATTCAACCAATGATTTGTACCTGGACTACTTAAGAACGCTCACAACTCAACAAGGCAGACAATCCAATTTTAAAACTGGACAAAAGGTTTCAAAATACACTTTACCAAAGAAAACACATAGATGGCAAATAAGCACACGAAAAGATGTTTGGGATCATCAGTCAGTAGACCATGTTTTCAACATGTTCTTGCCCCTACACCCAACTTTTTCGATTGTCACAACAGGGATGGAGGATGTTACTGACATGCAGTGAGCAGACGCTAGGCATGCAGCTAAACTTCCTACAATGCACAGGACAGCCTCACGTGCAAAGAATTATATGGTCTGAAATGTCCATAGTGATAAGGCTTAGAAACCCTGCATTACAGAAATGCAAATCAAAAGCACAATGAGATACCAATACATGTGAAGATGAACAAACAGGTAAATAAAAAGACTGAACATACCAAGTTTCGAAGAGAATGTGAAGGAACAGGAACATCATACAAAGTTGGTAGAAATATAAAATAGTATACCATTTTGGGCAGTTTATTAAAAAGTTAACCATAAATCAACCCTAGCTATTCCACTCCTAGGTATTTCCCCAAGAGACATGAAGGCATATGTTCACACAAAGACTTGTATATGAATGTACATAGCAGCTTTATTTGTAATGGCCAAGAACTGAAAACAACTCAAATGTCCATCAAAACATGAATGGATAGACAAATTGTGGTTTACTCATACAATGGGATACTAGCCTGCAATAAAAAGGAACAAACTATTGATATTCATTAATAAATATCAAACATACAGCCCTGACTGGTATGGCTCAGTTGGTTGGGCATCCTCCTGTGGAGCTAAAGGTCTCCAGTTGATTCCAGTCAGGGCACATGCCTGGGTTGCACGTTCCATGTCGTTCCCCTGTCGGGGCACCTGCAAGAGGCAACGGATCCATGTTTATCTCACATCAAAGTTTCTCTTCCTCTCTTTCACTCTCCCTTCCCATTCTCTAAAAATAAATAAACATTTAAAAGTTTAAAAATATATATCCAAACATATATGAGTGAATATCAGAATAATTATCTCAAGTGAAAGAAGCCAGTCACATCCCCTGCCAAAAAAAAAGGAGTTCAGTATAATTCTATTTATAAAACTTTTAAAATACAAACTAATCTATAGGAACAGAAAGCAGGTCAGTGGTTGCCTGGGGGAGCAAGTGAGGTGGATGGGACAGGGAGGGGAGAAAAGGAAGAAATACAAAGGGACATGAGAAAATTTTGGAGGGTGATGGATGTGCTCATTACCTTGATTGTGGTGATGGTTTCAGTGGTGGTTTATCAAATTGTACACTCTAAATATATGCAGTTATTGTATGTCCATTATAACTCATCAAAGCTGGGGAGGCAAGGAGGCTGTGGCTCATGTTCTGGGTTAGTTCTGTGTTAGTTGTGTCTTCTCTCCTGGTCATAACTAACTGGACCACATCTTAGTTTATAAGCCAAATGAAACTCTTCAGTACTGGATGGAAGGGAAGTCAGTACTTCAGAAGAGTCTTGACTTTAAAACTCCATGCAGTAGAAGTACCCCATTTGGATGCTTCCAAAGTGCCCGAGATATTGCATAGAAAATTAGGGAATTTCTCCTCCTTGCTATATAAAGTTACTGTTTATTTTTATAATAAGCTGTCATTACTAAGAATAATCTGTACACATTAAGAGCCAGAAAAGTACACCTGCTTAACACTCATCCTCCACAGGCTTGCTGAAGCATTCTTCCAGAACTTCCTGCCAATGCAATAAGGAAATAAAAGGTGGGTTATACACGCTAGAAAGGAAGAAACAAAATCATATTATTTGTACCATTTGATCATACACCCAGAAAATTCAGAAGAATTGGACCAAAAAATTATTAGAATAATAGGTTTATGTAATATGACAAAGGTATAAAATTTAGATACCAAATTCAGTGTTTCCCACTAAAAAAAAAACAACACTGTAGGATGGGAAAAAAATGACACCATTCAGAATAACAAGAAAATCTTTACTATTCTGGTCACTTCCTCTGAACATTGTCTAGTTCTCTGTATCCTTCTCAAAGTGTTATCTTGGGAATCAACAAACATGTATTTATGACCATTATTCCTTTCTGGAGAAGCTGTCACCGTGGGACCCAAAGTGTCATCATTTTCTCTTGACTCAGAGTAATACCTTGGTTTTTATTTCATTCGACAGCTCAGTAGAAAACAATGTTCTGCATGGCTTGAGCCATCTTACCATTTGGTTCTCTAGGACTTTATCAATACATTAACTTCAGTGAAACGGTGTTTACTATTAAAACATTCCAACTGTTCACTGTGAGGCCCCGTGTCCTGTGGGCATTACTTCCCTCACTGTGTGCAGATTACTGAGCCTTCCTGGGCGTGAGAGTCTCTTATAAAAATAAATGAACTGGCAATTTTTTAACTTTCAGGTCTCTTTAGCTAAACAGATTCCCTATAATCTGTATACTCATAAGCCAAAGGTTTTCATCTTCTTGCTTTTAAAATATTATGTAATAAACAATGTTTTACTTTAAAGCAAAATGTCCTATGGAGTATACATAGGTTTTTATGTTGCTGTTATGGAAAATTTGATCATAACATCATTGTTGTTCTGTGT
>VMDR010021513.1:0-16809 GCA_007922815.1 Macrotus californicus | reverse complement strand
CCAGTTAAACACATACAATTTTTCTAGTAGAATACTGCAAATGCTGTGATGTGATCTCCTTTTCCACTCTGTATACTGCAATAATTTTTCATGTCCTTCAGTAATATTTTAAAATATTATGTATAATGGCTGCCTATTAATCCATCTCCTAACTTAAATATAATTGGATTATAATACAATACAGAGATTTTCCAAAGAATTGCTTTAAAATGCAGTACTTCAGTGAGCCTAGTAGATAAAATTTATGTATGACCATTTTCAACTTTTAGGATAAATTACAGAATTTCTGTGTTAAAACATAAGTATGACCCTAGCCAGTGTGGTTCAGTTGATTGGAGAATCATCCCCTAACCAAAGGGTCGTGGGCTCAATTCCTGGTCAGGGAATATACCTGGGTTGCGGGTTCATTCCCTGGTCCAGGTGCATATGGGAGGCAACCAATCCGTACTTCTCTCTAGCATCAATATTTCTCACTCTCCTTTCCTCTCTCCCTTCCTCTCTCTCTAAAAGCAATTTTTTAAAAAAGTCCTTGGATTAGAATAAATATTTTTAAAAAGAAAAGCATGCAATGCTTATTACTAACTTAGCTTCTAGAGGACCAACATCTTTAATTTCACATTTCTTTTTTTATTTGTTTTTTAATGTATTTTTAATTAAGTATATTGGGGTGACATTGGTTAGTAACATTATATAGTTGAACAATTCTATAATAATACATCATTGTATATTGCATTCTGTGCTCACTACCCAAAGTCTTATCTCCTTCCATCACCATATATTTTGCCCCCTTTACCCTCTTTATCTCCCCTCTCCTTCTCCTCTGGTAACCACTCGTCCATTGTCCATGTCTGAGTTTGTTTGTTGCTGTTTTATATCCTACATAGGAGTGAAGTCACCTGGTTCTTGTTCTTTTCCATCTTGTTTTGCTTAGCATGATACTCTCAAAATCTATCAGTGTTGTTGCAAATGGCAGTATTTCATCCTTTCTTATCGCTGATGAATATTCCATTGTGTTTATGTACCACGTCTTCTTTATCCAATCATCCATCGAAAAATACTTAGGTTGATTCTATGTCTTGGCTACCAAGCATAATGCTGCATAGGGGTACACACGAGGTTTGTCCAGAAAATGTCCAGCCTTTGTTCATATAATGAGAACAGTTTGCACAAAATTGATGTCACCTGTCAGCCAAGGAGAGTGGACTGAAATGCATATGTGTGAACAATGACAACTTCACTGTACTTGTCAGAGGGAATGGCAGACACCGTTGAGTGAGCTTGTGTACTGTGTGGCCATCAAATTCAAAATGACTGAGCAAGTAGAACAATGAATCTGCATCAGATTTTGCGTTAAGCTTGAACATTCCTCCATGGAAACTATTTAGATGATTCAGAAGGCTTTCAGGGATGATGCAATGAGTGCAGTGCAAATTAAGATGTGGCTCAAACACTTCAAAGATGGTCAAGAATCTATTGAAAGTGATCCACGTGCTGAAAGGCCTGCAACAAGCAGAACACCTGAGAATGCTGAACGTGTTGTACAGGCTACAACCAACAAAGATCAGCAACTGACAGTGTGAGAAGTAGAGGTTGATCTGGGGATTCCAAAAATTACTACATCTGAGATTTTGATGTAGAATCTTGTCATGAAAAGTGTCATGACAGAATTCATTCTGTGGTTTCTGCTACCGGAGCAGAAGGAATACTGTGCTGTGATTGCTAATGACTTGATTCAAACCACTACTGATTAACTAGATTTGGTGCCCTGTGATTTCTGGCTTTTCCCAAAACTTAAATCACCTTTGAAAGGTAAGAGATTTCAGACTGTTGTTGAGATTCAGGAAAATACAACGGGGCAGCCAAAGGCGAGTCCAACAAAAAATTTTGCAGAGTGTTTTAAACAGTAAAAGAGACACTAAGAGAATTGGGTGAGGTCCCAAGAAGCCTACTTTGAAGGGGACTGAGGTGTCATTATCCTATGTACAATGTTTCTTGTATCTTATATCTTCAACAAATGACTTATTTTTCATATTACATGGCTGGATACCTTCTGGATAGACCATATATCCTTCTGAATAAACGTGGGGGGCTCCACCTACAGAGCTCCCCTGCCACCACGAATGAGAATAAGTCTACCAAGACATGATGACCTTGGGCAGAAAAGGCTGACCAGTCTGTCAGAGGAGAAAGGTGTCAAGCCTCTCTCTCAATGGGTTTTTATTGAGTTAAGCTTGCATATGGATGCATATCAAAGAAAGGAGGTATGGTTTACAGATAACATTTCTGGGATCACAGAGGTCCTTTTGAGTCTGGGTCTAGTAGACAGAGTAATGCCAACTGGCTGTAAAACCCTGGGAAACAAACTTATTTCATGCTTGGACCCTTAGCATTTAAATTGAGGACATTCTTAGCAAAGCAGGTTTCACAGGACTTTATGCACTTTTTCTTAGCCCTGATCGCCCCTCACCAGGAACCGCTGGTTCCAGCACAGGGCTGCACCCCTCTTTGGCATTGTTTCAGGTCTGAATCAGGCAGGGGAAGCAAGGCAGCCAAGAGATTAGGAGACTTTTTACATATAGAATGAGGGCTCGAGCTATGATAAAGCCGAGGGGTGAGGGTTTTTTGTCCCTTCTCCACAATCCCCTAAGTCCTTCCTTGATGTCCCCTTCTTGACTATGCCTGTCTTAGGTTGTTCCTTTCCTGAGGAATCTTACCTGTCATTGACTATCCAGCCATCTTCCAGGGGCCAAGCAGGGTGAATGAAGTAAAGGGGGCAGAGGCTGCGGCCCTGCCAGGAGGATAAGTTTTGTCTCCTTAGTGGCTTATTATCCCAAGATCCCCTTGCCGTGGGGCCTTTTCACCTGTTGGTAGGGTTACAGCTCCTGAAATCAGGCAGGAAAATTCCCAACAAATAAACATTTTCAAAATTTTTGGTAGACACTGATAAGGGGGTTTCTGGGTCATATAGTAGTTCTATTCTTTTTTTTCTGCTCTGCTTGTTCATTTATTTTGTTTTTTAGATTCAATTGTTGATAAATAGGTATTTATTGCCATTTTATTGCTCATATTTTTTACTTCTTCTTCTTAAAGAAAACACTTTAACGTTTCATGTAATACTGTTTTCATGGTGGTGAACTCATTTAACTTTTTCTTGTCTAGGAGGCTCTTTATCTGTCCTTCAATTCTGAATGATAGCTTTGCTGATTAGAGCAACCTCGGTTGTATCCTTTGAATACTTCCTGACACTCCCTTCTGGCCTGCAAAGTTTCTGTTGAGAAATCAGCTCCCTTGTAGTTAACTACTTTTCTCTTGCTTTTAAGATTTTCTTTTTGTGTTTAACCTTTTGCATTTCAATTATGATGTGTCTTACTGTGAGCCTCTTTGGATTTACCTTGTTTGGAACTCTGAGCTTTCTGGACTTCTATGTGTATTTCTTTCACCAGGTTAGGGAAGCTTTCTGTCATTACTTTTTCAAATAGATTTTCAATTTCTTGCTCTCTCTCCTCCTTCCGGCACCCCCATGATGCCAATGTTGGTACACTTGATGTTGCCCCAGAGGCTCTTTACACTATCTTCATTTGGGGGGATTCTTTTTTTTTCCTTTTCTTTTTCTTTTGTGCTATTCTGATTGGGTGTTTTCTGCTTCCTTATATACCAAATCTCTGCTTGGATTCTCAGCTTCATCTACTCTACTGTTGATTCCTTGTAAATTGTTCTTCATTTCAGTTAGTCTATCCTTTTCTGATTGGTTCTTTATTATGTTTTCCATGTCCCTTTCTTATACTTATTAAGTTCTCACTAAGTTCATTCAGCATCCTTGTAACCAGTGTTTTAAACTCTGCATCTAGTAGATTGCTTATCTCCATTTTGTTTAGTTCTTTTTCTGGAGTTTTGTTTTGTTCTTTCACTTAGAATATGTTTCTTTGTCTCTTCATTTTGGCAGCCTCTCTATGTTTGTTTCTCTGTATTAAGTAGAGCTGCTACATCTCCCAGGCTTGGTAGAGTGGCCTTACATAGCAGGTGTTCTATAGGGTCCAGTGGCACCACCTCCCTAATCACCCAAGCTGGGCACTGCAGCTCCTTCCCCCAATGTGAGCTGTGTACACTCTTATTATAGTTGAGAGTTGATTGCTATTGGCACCCCAATGGGAAGGATTTACCCCCCAGACCAATAGGCTTCAAGGACTGGCTGAAACCACTGACCACCATGGAGAATAAATTGTGCAGGGACCCACCCCACAGAGTAGGACTTACTTTGGCAGGGTTCTGATACCTGCTGAGTCCACCCTTTGAGTGTGCCACTTGTGGAGGTGACAGGGTGGTGTTTGGATGTGGTCTGCAGCTGTCTAGTGGATGCGCTGGCTCTGGGGCTTTCCATGAGGTACAGACTAAGATTAGCCACCACCTGGGTTCTGCCCATGGCATGAGCTACAAAGTGATCTGCAGATGGCTGCTACTTGTGCTGGGCTTGGAGATACCCAGGAGAGGACAAGCTGTGAAACAAGGCTGGCTGCTGCTAATGCCAGACCTGGGGCCACTCAGTGACAGGTATGGGACATGCGGAGGCCAGATGCTGCTTGTTTGAGGGATTTTAGGAAAGCCCAAGGTGTGAGCCAAGACAGACAATTTGTACTGAAAAACCACTGGAAACAGCTTGGGTGGGCCCACAAGTTGGGCGGTGGGGGCATCAGGGAATCACCAGGGTGGAGCAAACAGTGGGAGCCAGGTTGATAGAGACTTAGATAGATGGTGCCTGCTGGCTCAGTCTCACTGTGTCTTCGTCTTTAAATCCCTAATTGTAGGACTTCCATTCAGCTAGATTCTGAACGATGGTTGTTCTGCACTTTAGTTGTAACTTCTATGTGGCTGAGTTTTAATTATTAAATGGTCAGATCTGTTTGAATGGGATGAGGGTAGTCCCAGGGATGCTTATGGTAATGATCACTCTTAGAGAACATTGGGTGGGGATTTTCTCCAATAGAAACATGACCATGGAATCAACTAAAAAGCAAAAAAAAAAAAACAACAACCTTAAGGTACTAAAGTTACTCAAAAGGTTAACATTTCTGAAGCCACTGCAGTTGAATTTAAAAGTTTGTTGTTGTTGTTGTCGTTGCTTTGTGTGAAGCTTAGAGAATTAACTGCTCTTCCTAATGTTGCATAAGGCATCCTTGCAAGTAAGTAGTGTGTTTGTTCTAAAGAACTTGAGAAATATAATGGGGGAAAGAAGGGGAAGGGTCATCAAGGAACATGTATAAAGGACCCATGACAAAGCCAAAGAGGGGTAGGATTGAAGGTGAGAGATGGGGGTGAGTGAGGTGGTGGAAAGTGGTGGTGGGAAAACGGAGACAACTGTATTTGAACAACAATAAAAAAATAAACAAGATAGAAAAAAAAACCTTCAGAATTTTTCCTGATTAACTCATTAATCACTAGTCAAACCAACAAACTGAAACAAAGCTTGCAAAAAAAAAAAAGCAAATGCTTGTGAAAGTGGCAATCAAAAACTTAACCACATTGTGTGAGTGTTTGGGGTAAGGAGAGAGTTCATCTGGCTTGGATATTAGACGGTGTCTTGCTGAATACTGCCTGTTCTCACAAAGAGCTCACAATGCCAGCTTCTGACATATTGGATGCTAGGGTTTTTCATTTCATATAGCAGGATGAGAAATATAGTGCCCTTTATATTAAAGCACCAAAATGTACTTGAAGAAACATGTGGGAGGGAGATGGGAGGAGGGAGGGGCAGAAGGGATGATGCAAAAGAGCAATTCCCAGTTTTAGTAAATGAACCAAATCCTAGAATTAGAAAGAAAATTCTCAAAATGGAAGCTAAAAATGTCTGACAACTTTAAATCTAGGATAATGGCAATTTATAAAATTGAGGCTTTAAAAAAAATCAACATTCCCCAATTCCTCACCCTATATTTTGGAGGGCACAGATTCAGGTGGTTTCTAACACTTTTGGTGCTGAGCTGAATGAAAAGGGCTGTGTGAGGGGGTGCAGAGCAGTCTTGGAGGTAATGCACAGCCCCAATTTACTTGATTTCAAAGCAATTTTAAAATCAATTCAGTATTTCCTGGATAGGTTGACATTACCCCACTCATAATCAGAGCAAGGGACCAAGCTGCTTGCTTTGTGCTCATTAAAATTCTGTATGCTACACTGTGCAGGAGCCAATGTCTATTTTCAGGACAACCATAAAATAAAGCAATACATGTTCTTGTCTCTGGAGCCAAGGTGGTGAGAGCAGAGAAGGGCCGTGTGGGATGAGGTCCACTGATGGGAGAGGGGAAGGGGAAGTGAGGAATCTGTTAGTATTTATCAAATTCTAGTAACAGAAGTGAGTGGGTCACATGTAGTTAATAAAGCATCCAAACACTGCCATGGATTCCAGAGCACTCCAAGAATTCTAATCTGAGGGAGACCCGCCAGGAAGGTAGTGCCAGTCAGTGCAATCTGGGGAAAATGACTTTACGTGAGGAATTGAAAACACCATTCTCAGCCCTCCTGTGATTACTGTCATTAAGTGCAATAGTTTTTATTCTCACTATCCATTTATAATGGAACATATCTATAACTCATCCTGGTACTGTTTGCAGAAACATGGAACTTAGTTCTTTCATATACTTATATAAGACACTGCGTATACACACGTGTGTATCTACATAAACCTATGTATGAGTATGCATCTGTCAACAGGACAAGCCCTGGGTAGAACTGCCAGGGTAGAGGGCCTCTCTAAGGTAAGGCTTTGCCGTGACCCTGACTCAGGGCTGCCTTCAGCTCTGCTCTGATGGAGCAGGGCAGGGTGGCTACAGAGAGCATTAGAGTTTTTTAGAACTGAGGGAGCAGTTACTGTCTTTCCCCCAATGTAAGACACACCTTTTGTACATTTGTGTACTTTTACCTAGGCCTGCAGAGACCCTGCAGCTCGTCCTGCAGGTGAGGAAGCAGACCTTGCAAAAGGGAGGCTCCGCCCTCAGGGCACTCAGAGAAATGCACATGCTGTGCTTGTTCAGTCCCCCAGGAAAGGTGACCTTGCATTTGGAACAGGACATTCACTTGGGTTTGGAGCATTCCACATCCACTGTTCTTCCCCCAAGACAGCAGACAAACCCCACTTCAAGTGCTCTTTTAATATTCTCAGGGAGGTGCCTGGCTTTTTCTTTTTCTTCTTTCAGCCACTATTCACACACACACACACACACACACACACACACACACACACACACGTGCACATGCATACAGATGCACACATGCTCACATACACACACTCACACACAGCCAGTAGGACTATGCACAAGGTAAGAAACAAGACCTTTATTCTAGGAAAGGCAGGCTGACCTTCTGGAGTTCATTAGAAACACGCCCCAGCATAAATGCTCAGGCTCTCATCCCTCTAGAATGGGATCCTGTTCAAAGGCAAGAAAAAATTGCCTACAGACTCAGCTTCCCCCTCCCACTGGGTCAAGGAGAAAGGAAGATGGGCAGAGTTCTTTCACGAGACTTTGGCACTGTGCCTGCTTGGCATGGAAAGGGACCAGCCGCCTCTCTGCCCACGTCCTCTCTTTTCAGAGACAGCCTGGTTCCAGCTCTCTGCGGGGAGCTGTCGCCTGGCCCAGAGCAGCCAGGAGGAGGGCCCCCTGCACTGTTGGAGTGCTTGGGAGTAGAATGTGCAACACTGGAACTCATGCCAAAGAGCGACCTAAAGGGGATACCCTCACTTTTGTCTTCCTGGCCTAGGTCACACTGCCCTTTGTCAGGGCATGGTGGTGCCACTGCCCAGTGGGTAGGACACAGCATAGTTCCCTAGGCCTGGGGAACAAAGGAGAGAATTCTATACCTGCCCTTAGACCAGCTAGATTCAAATCTCAGATGTGCTGTCACTTTCCAGCTTTGTGACCTGGGGCAGGTCGCTGAATCTCTCTGTGCTTCAATTTCCTCATCTACAAATTGGTATAGTAACAGTCCCTACCTCACTGGGTACTTATGAGGATTAAATGAAGGCACATTTCCAAAGGGCTAAGAAAAAGTGCCTGAAACCCAGTAAACACCTCTCCCACCTGACTTCCCATTGACGTGCTCTTGGACTTTGAAGGAAGAACAAAGGAGAGCCAGGCTACTATGCTCATGCTCCCACCTGTGGGCCCTGGTGGTCCAGGCTGGGTGGGGCTGGCACTGCCTTCGGATTCCACTTCCCGCTGCCCCTACATTTCCCTGGGCTGAGTGGAAGCAGAGTTGTTGGCTGACTCAGCTAAAAGGCACAGATGGCCTCATTACCCTAAAATAACCTAATTAAGAGGGTCTATACAAGGAGGCTCTGGCATGGAGGAAGAGCCTGGTCCACTTACTGAGTACAGGACTGTAGGTTCTGGAGAGCTGTTTGAATGGAATGCTGGGCCTTATTTATTATTAACAACATGAGGGAGAAAATGGAACCATTGAGACTTCGTTCTTCATTCTATTTTGAGTTCCTACTGCCTACATATAAAGCACCCACTCCCTAGAGAGACTCGCCAATCATCTGCAAACTGCTTGCCACGCACCATGATTGCAGGGCAACTGACCAGGGCACCGGAGGTGTTTGGATCTGAAACTGCAATGAAATGTGTGCTTTTATAACTAAGACTAAAAATTTCAGTCTAGAGAAGCGTATGTGAACGCCATTTCTCTACCTTATGCTTATACAGCGTCCAGCACAAATAACGCCCTTTTTTATGACAAAATCTTATTACAAAATCATAAGAATTGAATTCTCTAACACAACCATATCACACTCAAGCACACAATATGATATTATAGGTAAAATGTTAAAATTAAAACTATAATTTATGACATCCATATTATTGCCTACCAACCACACTCTAAGCAGGCATTTCTTCTGCCAGACCCTGTACTTTCCACAAATCAAAACCTAGTATATGTCGCAGAGGGTTTTTGTATGGCTTCTGCAGCTGCTCCTAGGCAATCTTAAAGGTAGCAGTTTGAGTGCTAAAATATTGGCCTTTGGGGACTATGAGGGAAACAGGACAGAACTAATTTGAAAACTTCAGGCACTTAACATATTCATTTATTTGTCAGGAAGTAAAAGGCAGCAAAGAGGGAGGGAATACTTCTCAAGTGGGAACCCATAGGTGCCATTTGTAGGGGTCACCCTGTTGTCCCTATCTTGATCTGAATAGCAAAGAGAAACCAGAACCCAACCCTGAGTCTCCATGGTGACTTCTGAGCACTAGTGGTGGTGAGTAGAATTTCCAAAATCACCACTCCCTGATCCTATCCCTCTTCTGTCCCTCAAAAAAGGCAACCGTCTATGTACCTGACTATATTCTCATCCCAGGTCATTAGAGAGGACAAAGTGCCCCCCTGAGCACTGTGATCTATTCAGTGTGCTCCTGTTAGAAACAATAACTGGAAGAAATGGTTTCCCCTCAAGAGTCGATCTAGCATCATAGTAGGTGGCCTGGAGTCAGGCTATCCAGACCCAAATCTTAACTTCCCCACTTATCATCTGGATAAGCTATCTCAGACTATTTTGGCATCAATAATGTAGAAATAATAACCAGGACTTCACCCAGCGGAACAGCTGTGGTGACGTAAGCAAAGAGCCTGGTTTGTGCTCAGAGCTAAATGAATGGTAACTGTTGTTTCTAGACAAGGAAAGTGATGTGGGAACTCTCAGCAAATCAGCATCAACTCTAAGCAGTTAACAGTTTTCTCGTCCTGTCCTATGGACTTGGAGAAGAAGAAAAATATAGAATATTTTTCCTAAGAGTAAATCACTTTAATATCTTAGAACAGGAAATATAGAAACATCAATTTTTGAAATAAGTTAGTGGGCTGGTTTTCAGTGAAACAGAAAGCCAGAGAGAGAAAGTGCTTTGGGCACCCCCCCACCACCTCCTTGATCTAGGCCTGCTGGTCCTTTCAGGTACTAACAACCACACCCCAAAGGGGGGCCTCTCAAGTCTGGGCTCCCAACATGTGGAGATTTACCTTGTTCATTTGTTTTGTAACTAATGAGGCAAGTAAACTAAAATAAAGAGGGCCGTTTGTGTATCCAGAGTACTATTTTACCTGTTGGATGTGTAATACTAATTGTAAATTAAATTTCAAAATTTAAGATGTACACTTAAATTATAAAATTATGGTCATCAGTGTTAAATTTTGCTTTCTCATTTTTTTGCTCTTTTGCTATGTGTACATTGGAGATTTTTTAAATTTATAAAATGGGGGCCTGAAAAACTATACTCTAAAGCTATTACTTAAATTTTTAGCCTCTTATGATTCTAAGAATTCTACAAATATGTAAATCCATGTTCCATTTTTAGCAATTAATGATAACGATTTTTGAGAAGAAGACAGTAAGAGGAGCTATGTCTTTAATACCAAAGCTATCTTTTTCCACTGTAGGAGCAGTCTTGTCATAATTTTGTGAGCCACAAAATCAGAAACAGTCTCTACCCTCTGTCATTTGCAAATTGGGGACAAGCATGATTTTAAAAAGCCAATGAGGTCAGCAGGAAGATTCCAGAAAGCACAAGATACAGAGCAGAATCCTGGAAACAGATGGGGGGGGGGGGTACAGTGGAGAATAAGAAGAGAGAAGAAATTGTTTTCAAATATTTAAAGCCTCCCTGTTCAGAGTCTAGGTATTTTCTAATCTTCACACCCTGCACCGTGTCGGAAACTGTGGCAGCTCTTCGTCTTCCCTAGCCCGGCTTTTTCTCACCTCCTTTCACACATCCTGTGCTTTTCATACATGTGACATTCAGACTACCATTTGTAGAACTCACCTCTATGCAGAGCAGTGTAGAAAAAGCAATCCGATTAACGATTACCAATCACAGTTCTATGGAATCTGCTTCTCTGCACAGTCAGTAGGCAGCCTGACTCTGGTTCCCCTTTGTGCGGTCAATTTCACTATCCCTGAGGTTGTATTTTTTTTTTAAAGTTCTGCTACATTCCACTCAACTATTTGGTAGATCCCCTTTATTTAAAAATGAAAGGAAAAATATGCATTTAAGGCAGCACTGTGAATGTTTGGAAATTCTTAGCTATCCTATATATGGGGTAACTCTCTGGAAACTGAAAACAAAAAATGAATTCAGTCTATCAGCAAAGAGTAATTAGGAGCCTACATTCAAGCTATTTCTTCAGCCACTATGGAGGATCTGAGAGATTATTACTGTTCTTTAAAAGAGTTTACAACTTAATTGGGAAAAAATTAAAATTGAAATAACACTTTTCATTAATAATGTAACAGTGTAAAACTACACAAGGACAATACAACAATGTATGTTTACTTGGCAATAGATGGTACAGAGTGATAAGAGTTCGGAGGAAGCGAAGCCACTGTGCATGTGGTGGGCTGGGAAGGCTTCCCGGCAGAGGTGGGATTTGCCCTGGGCCTGAAATGCTTGGATGGTAGACTTTGTTCTGGCGGGGAGGAGGCCAGACTCCCAAGATAGGGACAACACCAGGGAAATATCAGAGGTAGCTACTTGCAGGGCATCTCCGTAAGCTGCAGGCTGGCTGACGTTGAAGACTGATATAGAAGAGGAGGTGGTGACAGAAAAAAGAGTCCGGGTTTAAGATGATTTAAAGAACCCTGAGTCCATCAAATAGCTCTAATTACATTCTCTCAGCCGATTAAAAATAAATATTTGTTAAGCTCCCATTATACAATGAGGCACTGTTGGGGATGGGGAAAGGCAGAGAAACAACAAGGAAAGATCTAATTTAAGCTCAGAAGGTAGACATAAAAACAGGATATGTTAACAATGCAAAATATACTAAACAAAACCAGAAAAAAAGGAATGTGAATTTGCAAATAATTACTACATCTGTAAAGGAAACCAATTATTTTGTCTGCTAAAAACCTTTTCCTTTCTTCTGAGAATAAAAAAGACTTCCTTTACTTCTGAGTATCATTGTTCCTCCCAGCACCACCCCCCACCAACCACCCCACCCAGCTAACCCTGCAGTATCCACAGGAGCTGCCTCAGGAGACCCCATTGGCCATAATCAATAGGTAAGAAGTGAGCCCTGGCAGCATGAACATCCCAGTCCCAGTTTCTTTCAGGAACCAGCTACATCCTTGCTTGGTTTTTCAATCTTTTTATAAATAATATGAGCATTCTGTCTATAAAGTCCCCCTTTGATAAGCTCATTGAAATTGGATGCCTGTCACTTGCAATTCAAAGAGTCTTATTAAACTTCCAAGGGACTAAAATCTGCCTTGAATTGTAATTGTTTGCTTTCCTTTCTTTAAACTTCCAGGTTTGCATTCTTTCCTTTAAACGTGTGGATGATGCCTCACTCACTCCTCTGTGTCACCTAAACTGCTGAGGTCTGTAACTTGTACGAAACAGACAGAATTAGGTGAATAATATTAGGTGCAGTGACAGACAAACTCCCAACTCTTAGTTGCTTGACACCTGACAAGTTTATTTTTCACTCTCATAAACAGGTGTTCCTGAGGGGAAGATGGCCGTCCTCTAGGTGGCGTTTCTGGGACCCATCCCTTTCATCTTGTGGCTCGGTCCCGCATGACCATTGTTTCCTGTGCTGAGTGTTCTCTGGTCGGGGGCAGAATGCATGAACAGGCCTCCTACTTCTTAACCACCTGAGCCAGAAATGACTATGGTCTGCTCTTATTCAACTGGGAGCAGCCACATAGACATGAAGACTGGGAAATGCGACCCCCAGCTGTGAAGCCAGCTTCTGACAACAGCAGTACCCGAGGAGGGAAAGAGGCCACGATCTCTGGTGAAAAAGTTGCCATTTCTTCCACAAACACATTCAAGTAATGTTGATTGGATGTACCTTTACCACAGAAAAAGAGAAGAAAAGGAAGAAGAGAGGGAGAGAACAAGGGAGGGGGAGGGGAGGGAGGGAGGAAGGGAAGGAAGGAAAGAGGGAGGAAAGGAAACAGAAAAAGAGAGAAAAAGAAAGAAACCCTCTAGAGTAAAGTGAAAAAAATATTCACTGTAAGTTAGATGGGGACCAAGAATTGAGCATTTTTCTTACATTTTCATAACTGCACAAAACCCACTAGAAAACATCGTAGATCACAAGTACAAATATAGAGGAACTCGGCCGACTACCAAAGTGAGATGACAACACCCCTGACACACATTTTTATGCATTCTTCCAAATCGTTAACCTTGGGTCTAAACTGCCTAAGTCGAGGCTTGCGTCTTCAGCAGCTTTCATTGTCAAACTCTCTTCATAGGAATCAGCTACCAGGTAAAAGCACAAAGCAATCTGCCAAAAGCTTTCCTTAAAGGCCATAATTCCAAGGATGCGGAGATCTTAACATGGCTGCTTCTTCTGTTAAATTGAATCCCACTTCCTTTCCCTATGAGGACAGTAAAGGCAAATGTACGACCCTTAGAACAAACAGGAAACAGTCCAAAGCCTTTCTGAAGAGCTTTCAAATATTTGTAAATTAATTTTTTCTCTCCAAAACACTCTCAGTACAAACCTTATGGTATGAGACTTGGGTTCTGGCCAGGAAGTGGGCTTCTGAAGCAGCTCTCCCTGCTCAGAGGAAGGGAAGAGAGTGGAAAAAGTAGAAGCTTCTTGAAACAAGGCTAGATCTGGGTCATGGAGAGGGTGCCCTGCAAACTCCCCTCGCCCCCGTCCCAGGCATCAAGGCAAGTTCTCTGGTTCTAAAGACAACTTCTTAAGGGCAGCACCATGTTTAATTGGTTTTGGCGTTCTCCGTGCCTTGTGTGGCATCTGACACCCAGCAAGCATTCAATTAATATTCGGTGACTAAAAACATGAGTGGAGCTGGGATCGAGTTATTATACCTTGGAGGCAAAGTGAGCATTTGGCCTCAATAATAAAGAAACGGTCTAGAACTAGAGTTCAAGATTGGAGCAAGAAAAGCAAGAGGCATTTGATGCTCAGTTTCTTTAGATGCTTTTAGTTGGAAACCTGTGCATCTCATTCAGGAGGAAAGGTGAGTCATCGAGCAGAGCCCAAAGGTTTTAGCTAATGAGGTGGTATTTTGAGTCAGGAAGCCAAGGAAGTTATTACTCTTAAATGATTGTTCAACCTAATTGGCAAAGGTCAACAGTAGTAAAAGATCTGATTTCTTTCTTCATAGGTTATCTGGGCTATTCCAAAAGGCAGAAGCAACCTTGAGCAAAACTGTGACGCAGACCTCGTTTCCCCTTTTGTACTATCATCCTACAGTCAGCAAATGCACCTCCAGGTGCCCGATGGCTTTGTATTCATCCCGCTCACCCACCCCTTACGTCCCAGGTCTTCCTGGGACAACGCGTCTTGCTTCAGACTTTCCCATCCTACATGTACTTGTCTCGCGTCCCAATCACCTAAACTCTGCTCCTGGCTGGTGGGAGCTGCCGAATTTCTTAATCTGCTCTTGTGTTCAGAGAGGTCATTAATGGTGGATTCAGATAAAAATATGGTCTTGTTTACTGGAGCTTTCTGGAAACAAGGCCCTTACCCAACTTCACCCAAAGGAGTACCTCTAATCATGAAAATTTTCAAGTGAAGTAAGGTCACTGGGGACAAGATCACAGGGCCGGCTGAACTGCTGCTGCCCTTTAAATCACACCAGGAGAGGCCGCCCCCGTTTCTGCCAGATCTGGAGACCTGGCTATCGAACCTTTCTAAAACAGCAACCGCCCTGGTTGAATCAACACTGCAAGACCTCTGCTGGCAAAACCTCAGCCCAGACCAGTCAGAAAGATAACGAGTGCGTCCGTTGCTCTTTTCTCAAAAGGGTGCCTGAGTCATTTCCCTTCAGACCGTCTGACTCCTTTATTTCTGGTTATCTCAGAAATAAACGTTATAGCTGAAAACACACAGCAGTGGTCTGTGTGTCTCTTACACACTCCTTCGAAAAAATTTTACCTAGTTTAAAGAACCCACTTGAACTTCTCCAAGGTTATAACTGTGACCAAGCCACACCAGCGTCCGTGGCTGCCTATGGCCGAAGGAGGGACACCTTGCCGCAACCCCTGAGTACTCTGAAGATGGTTGTGCCCACAAAGCACCGCATGTTACCAGGCCTGCAAGTTAATCAAAGGTCTCAGTGACTATTACGTAAGCCCACAGAGCTTGCCCATTTTCCCTTTCCTGTTGTCACTGCTGCTATTTTAAATCTCTTCAGAAACAATACAGAGTATAACTGAACTCATAGAACTATATATATCCATAATATATTCACACATACATTCATGTATATGTAAACTCACTATTCCTAGAAATATTCCCAAAGGAAACTGCCTTTTGAATGTCTTCTCTTCAAAATCAAAAGTAGGTTAGAGTCTTTGCTACAAATTATAGCAGTATCACATATTCAGCAGACAGGTCTCTAGAAACTTAACCAAATGCATTTTCCTCTTTGAATTGAACAACAACGATAACAACAAAAAGACACTAGCCCAGGTGAGGGACTTATGCAAACCAAACTCGGGCACTTGTCAGAGGAAGACAAATGCAGTCACCCTGGAGCCTGGAAGCCAGAGCTAATGGACACATTCCGGGGTCGCCCTGCACTAGCTGATTAAACTTGCTTACTTGTGTGGCGCTCCACGAAATGCACAGATCGGCCTTAGCTAACAGAACAGGAATGAGACAGACAATGGGTTGTATTTATGAAGGAGACCTAGGGAAACCAGTGCAAATGACAGGAGAAGGCAGCGGGGGAATCAGAAGGGAAATCAAGCCGACAGGCACAGCCCTCTGTGAGCTCTGACACCGGGGCTGTGCCTGGGCTGCCGCACAATTTACCAGCAATCGTCAGTGTGCTGGGCTGAGTCAAAAAGGAAAGGTTAGGTCACTTCTCATACACTCTGTTTATTCACATAAGGAGGTAAATAAATGCATCCCAGATAATCATTCATTAAAAACCGGTTTTTCAGAAAGCGTTGACACATGAAATGTGTCTTTAAAAATCTAAACATTGAAAGCACTTTATTCCTCAAGGTTAACCAACACATGAAGCGTGAACTGTGTCAGCCAAGCAAGTGTGAGAACTGAGAATAGAGAAACTGTCAAAAGGCTACTCTGTTACCTACTTTTGTTACTTTAAAGTACTTAGACTAGTTTTAATTTTAGAGGACCTGTTTTAATAAATATTAGATAAGCAAGTTTTCAAATTATTTAATATATAATGCTTTTAAAATTCTTTAAGATATTTATTTCAGTCATTTATTCAAGTATACCTGGCATATTTCTTGGTTCAGGGATAGAGAGGTTCAGGGATAGAGTGGTTCAGGGATGGAGTGGCCACAAAGTTCTCATTTATCCAAACAACATCCCCCTAACTCCTGTACAATTTTGCTTTTGCTAAGGGTCTATGAAAAAAAAAAATCTCTTGCTTATCATTCAAACTCTTGTAGATCTAAATCAACTGTTTATATAAAGTAGAAATTGTACCAAGCAGAGTCCTAGCCTTAAGAAATATCTAGATCAACCCAAACTTAATCATTTTTTAATATATTTTATTGATTATGTTATTACAGTTGTCCCATTTTTTCTCCCCTTTATTCCCCCCACCCTGCACCACCCCCCAACAAGCACTTCCACCCCCTTAGTTCATGTCCATGGGTCAGGCATAGAAGTTCTTTGGTGACTTCCGGCCAAGATGGAGGCATAGGTAGACACCCTGTGCCTCCTCGCACAACGAAAAGACGGACAACAACAAATTTTAAAAGAAAAAACAACCAGAACTGACAGAAAATCGAACCGTATGGAAGTCCGACAACCAAGAAACTAAGAAACATACATCCAGACCGGTAGGAGGGGCGGAGAGGACTCGC
>VMDR010021512.1:0-16794 GCA_007922815.1 Macrotus californicus | reverse complement strand
TTCACGAAAAATTAAACATTGTTTACCAACCTTGACAGTAGCCCTCTGCATGATGAATACTTAATTCTACCTATTTATAGACAATCTTACAGTTGCCAAGTCACAGTCTTATACATCTAATTTATCCTCACAGAATTCTTATGAGTTTGACAGGGCAGGTGAACCCTCAGGGGCAGGGACAACATTCAGTTTACATTTGCGTCATTGATGCCAAACACACAGAATGTGCTTAATGGCATTTCTTGGATAAATGGTGGAATTAACTCTTTTTAAACAATAAGAAGACTAAGGCTCGGTGAGATTCAGTGACATTCTCAGGATCTATTGTTGAAAAGCTATCATTAAGGCTGGTTTTGAGGGCTGCTAATTATTATTCGTGAGTTCTGTCCTTCACATAATTTGTTACAGTGTATCTCTCTCATACTATACATCCTGTCTCACCATATTCATTCCTAAATTTACAACAAATCTAAGAAGCAGAATAAGGATGGAAAAACTATTTGCTTTTTTTTGAAATCTCAACAATGAACTGTATTTTAAAGGTAAAACATTAAAATAATGAAATACTCATTATACCTTTCTTTCAGATGATTCATTCTTCAAAGGAGAAAATGGAGCCTCAAGAGCAATGGTTAGACTTTAAGAATTTTAAGCGTTCTGTTGTTTGAGAAAACCAATGTTGACTACTTATGGGATGCTTATTTTCCTCAGCCCTTTCACATACATCACTTCCTAGATCACACTGCAACTGCAGCATTTCCATTAACAGTAGGGAAAGGTCATAGGTCTTGAACTCTATGTCTTAGAGGTGACGTGCCTCTAAGGAGCAGTATCTCCAACACCACACACTCACCCATTGCGACTCCTATTTTAAACGATGACTCTTAACCATTGTTGCATTTGTCTAACTATAATGCTCCTTTCACTGGGAATTTGGGGGTGTTAAGACACTTGCTCAAGAACATAAGTCAATGCAGAGTACTGCTATATAAAACTGAACAATGAGGACTTGTATATTTAATGGTGTTCTGGTGTCAACGTGGGAGTAGATGTACAGTCGGAAGAGGATGAGCAGACAAGAGCTACCAAAGGCCTTAAATTAAAATATCTCCATCTCTTTTCATATAAATATTTGCACAATTAGAAATTAATTTGGACTAGCAGACTCCTCTTTTCAAAAGCAAATATCATGGGGAGATTAAATCTCTAAGTCATAGTGACATTTATTTTAATAATCACATGAATATCAAACTGAAAACAAGTAATTCAGGAAATGGGAGCTTTGCTGGATAGGGAAGAAGAGATGACTTGGGAGCAGAAAGATGTGAAGCCCCGGTGGGAAGGAAAGAACTTTGTAAAGCAAAGAGGCATGAGGTGGGCACTGAACAGTAGAAGGTAGAAGGCAGGGCAGTAGGTGAAAGGGCAGGTGCATACTAAAGGCAAACTATGCCTTTGTGCCTAGACAGCAAGCAATGTGCTACTGAAAATTATCTTGTGCACATGGCTGTGAATTCAAGTGACTGATTTCCAAATGATCTTTAAGACTACAGATATGTGTCCCTCTGTCAACTCTATCTTTGTAGTGCCTCCTAGCTTAATCATCTCTAAGTCACTCTCATAAAAACCAGTGTCACCCTAATTAGTCACCACTATGCTCACACACATGTGCACGTACACACACACACGAGAAAGATAAGAGCTAAGTTCCTGACACATGCCCATTCTAACGAAGATTTTAAAACATCTAACACCCTTTCTCTTAAGATTCTTTCCACTTTGCTTTTATCACCTTCCCTTCTCATTCACTATTCAACTAATTTTTTATGCTCAAATTATCAGCAAAACATTGTGCTGAATTTTAGAGATTTTTGAGTGAATCAACATATCTCTGCATTCAAGGGGCTCAAATGCCAGTGTCACACTGCAGCAGGAATCTACACAGGATGACATGGGACAAGAAGAAAGTAGCACTTCATTTAGCCTGGAGTGTTAGGACACATAGCAGGACATGTGAGTTGAGTCTTCTTTTCAGGGATGATTTAAATTTCTACAAGTTATTAACTTGGTTGTTTCTGAGAATCTATTAAAGTTCTTGCTAAATTCCAGTTCTCCCTCTGAGATAAGTCCCACAGAGGCTGATCTATGTAAGTGTCATTTAGCCACTGAATTTTAGCCACCGGGCCACTGCAGCATTTTAGGAAAATCTGCAGCCATTTTCCCAAAGGCTGTGCCTATGATGAGTGTGTATGTGCAGTTAGTACCAGTCAACACATCATTTTCACAAAATATTTAGGTCTTTTAAAGTTGAATTATGCAGATTTTTAAATATTGTTAGCTCACCTCTCTCAAATTCATTAAATATACTTTTATTCCTCTGTCTGACCTTTGGAATTCTTTAACTAGTGATTATATAAAAATACAAGCTCTGCATGATGACTTAGTTGGTAAAAAACCAACAGCATGATTTTACAGATTTTCCGCTTTTCTTACAAGGTACAGCTCTTGATAGAAGAATAAAACAAGATTCACCTTACCCTGAGCATGCTCAGTTTCAGGTCATGTAATATTTGGAAGACTTTTTAATGTGCTTGCTTCAGAAGACCTTTATGTCATAACCACTTTGTGTTGTGAACATCTGTCAGATTTAGAAATCATCAGCTTAGTCTAAGCATTGCTCAGACACACTAACAAGACTTAACTTTCCAAGTCATCGACATGCAGTAAGAAAGTGAAAACAGAATTGTGTCGTCAATAATACGTCAGTAAAGTAAAGAAGAAAAAAATGGTGAAGATCTCTTGTGTTTGTGGTAACAATGCGGACAGAGCATATGAGGAAATGAGGGGGACCAGAGGGCACTAAATGTTTGCCAGTCTGAGCAATTCTCAGCAACAGGCCCTAACTTTGAAAGGAAAATTTAAACTTCCCAGGTGACTAATGTGGTCATAATGAACAATTAGAAGAGGGTAACAAGCTGGAGAGTACATTCTTATTCAACTAGCACACATCCATCATTAGGGCTTTCAGGAGATAAGAGAAACTATTGACAGGTTTGAGGAGAGCAGCTGAAATTACACAGTCACTCCACACTCTTTATACATTTGTCACCAGTGCATGTAAATATTTATGGCTCAGATAACAAATGACTTACCTTATTTGGTGATTTGAGGCGCTGGTGCAACTCCAGGGTCACCGGAATGGTGTTAGATTTCTGCTGAGATCTGGGCTGGATTAAGGCAAGGCAGTCAGAGCAGCTGCAAATGAAAATGTGTCATAACCCATTCCACCCCCATAATCCTCCTGTTCTTACACATGCCTCCAAACAAACCCCCCACAAACAGAAAAAAAATTAAGAAAATCTGTTCCTTGGGTTGTAAGGGAAAAAAAATCTTTCCAATAACAGGAATTTAGAGAAATGTGGAGTGCAGAGAGAGAGCTACACTAAGCACATTCTGAGTGCATAACATTAAAACACACCAGTCTCATCTGTTGAACAGCATGGTGCTCTGACAGTTCATAAGCAAATGTTTAATAATATTTATAGTTCAGCTAAATAAGGAATTAATAAAGAAAAGTAGGTTGTCCTGGAAGAGATCAACCTGGTCTGTTTTCCCAGATGTTGATCCTCGGATTAGGCAGCACAGACTCACCTAGGGTCCCACAGAGTGCAGGAGAACCATGTGAAGAAGCACAGGGGTGGGGGTCAGAACGGCTGTAAAGAAATACCATAACCTGCTTTTCTATACTTAGACAGATTTTGGTGCCACTGGTGAGGAAGACAGAGATTGTTCTTCCACAGAGCATTCCTGCTGAGTTGTTTTCCAAATGGGATTGTTGGATGGAATGCAATTATCATATGAGCACAAGAATGCTTAGAAAAGTCTACTTAAAAGTGAACAGTCCTTTTATATATGTAAAAACCATGTGTATTAAAGGTGTACAGCATTATGTAGACCAGTAACAAGAAAACTCAGAAATCCTTTGTACTCAACAGTGTTTTTCTCAGGAAACATTGTCAAACCAGCTCTGATGTTGTTTTAAAACACTGAAATAAATAAGGAAAGAAAATACAATATTTCATTAAATTTTGAAGGAAGGTGAAGGGGTTAATCAAAGAACACATATGAAGGATGCATGGACATGGACAATGGTGTGGGAATTGATTGTGGAAGGGGGTGGGCTGGCTGGTGGGGGCAAAGAAGGAAATGTGGGACAACTGTAATAGCATAAACAATAAAACATTTGAGAAAACAGAAATTAAGAGGAGAAAAATTAAAAAAATAAAATGAATCATCTTTTAGGGGTACAGCTTACACCAAACAGGTTATAATTACAGGATATTAGAGATCCTTTCTTCTTCAATTCTGGGTCTTACAACTGTGCAAACCTTATGTGAATTTTGAACACTAAAGTACATGACACTGTTGTGCATCACACTGAAAGCTACCGAGTCTCTACTGAGTAGACATGTTCACAACTGACAGCTCCTAGATCACAAAGACAAGTCCATAACTATGAACTGATATATTGTAGGATAAAGGCACCTTGCACCTACTACTAGTCGAAGAAATGTGCCCAGAAAGACTTTTTATATATATAAAGAAGAAAATGTATGTAGGAATTAACAGTAAAACAAGGTTTTCCAAGGAAATGATAATAAAATTTACCTAGTAAATTCTTACATGAACAAGGAACCCGCCCTTGTGTACACGCTTTTCCTACCCAACACAGCGTTATTACAACAGAAATGAAAGTCGCAGTGGCCTTGGTGACGCCCTCTCCAGGTCTTCCTTCATGGCAGTACTTGCTCAAATTCCCCTTCAAGGAAGATTTGTTGTCACAGCTGCCAAGGTTGCTGTTGGCAGGCAGGCTTCAGCTGGCAGTACCTTCAGGGATGGCTTCAGCTGCAGAGAAATTCCTTGCCTAAGGTCACGCTGTTATGAGAGTAGCCCACATCAAATGACTGATGAAAGGTTTATATAAATGCCAGGCCTTTTCAACCCACTCGATGCAGAGCAAACATTAAAGGCTGTTTTTTGCTCCAAAGTTTCTCCGTGGGGTTGTCATCATTGGTAGAAGTTGTCATCGGGCCAGGATCACAGCTCAACCACCCCTTCTGCCAGATCCTGCTGTCTTCCCGTCCTTTCACTCAGAGTCCATGTCCTTCTCCTTTCCAGAGAACCCAATTTAAGATATGTAGTAAGATTTTTGTTAGGACTTTGGCTTTGGACAGAAAAAAAGGAGTTCTGCCAGTTCAAACTCCAGGTGGAGCCACCATTTGCTTGTAGAATTCCTCTATCAATATTTTAGGCAATGGATGATTATCTCTCAAAATCGAGGGTAGATCACTTAGAATCAAGGATTTCATGGGAGAATTCCTAACTTTAATTTTCTCTCTCTCTTTTTTTTTCAATCTCAGTAACTGCTGAGTTCCAGAATTGTTTTTTAAGTGGGGCCTCTCTACATGACTCAACTAAGCCAAATAAGATTTGGTAAGAATAGTAGTTTTCATAGTATTTAAAGTGTACACTGGTTTTGCTTGGCAATTTTGGCATTCTAGTTTATTCACCCTTGCCTGGATGTGTTCTCTACATTTCTTTATCTCAAACTCTAGAATCATAGTTCAAAGAATGAATGACTGGAGATTCTAAATCACTGACTATACATGATCAGCTTTATATCTGGGTCTATTCAGGTCTTAAATACCCTAATTTTATGTCGATTCAGCTTTGTATTTGTTTTCTTGAGAATAAATCTCAGGTATATAACCAAAAAAAAAAAAAAAAATCCCAGAAAAACAGTTCTACTCCTTAATTCAAATCTCTGCTTATAAAATTCTAGTTCCTCTATTGCAGCCCCCACTGGTACACTCTACCCACAGAGTTCCATGCAGATTGCTCTTTTCATTACTGCTTGGTGACCTAAATCTTAAATTTGATTGGAAACTTTGGATAAAAT
This sequence comes from Macrotus californicus, assembly GCA_007922815.1. Lineage (NCBI taxonomy): Eukaryota > Metazoa > Chordata > Mammalia > Chiroptera > Phyllostomidae > Macrotus > Macrotus californicus. The sequence goes on along the minus strand of VMDR010021512.1, from coordinate 10,838 downwards.
ATTCTTTAGAAAGTCCTAGAAAATGTGGCACTTAACTTTACCCATATTTTCACATCTATCCTTTTCCTGACTCTATGACTCTGAACAGTATGGGTTTGGACCTCTTTTCCAATTCATGTCACATGGAGCTGAGTCTATGTTCAGGCTAGAACATGCCAAAGTCATCTTGGTGTCCATTACTATAAAAAAATTAATAAAAAGAAATATTTCCTGATATATGGGTACAAAAGTGATACTATCATTCAGTTAGAGTATATAACATAATTAAGGCATGGTCCTTACCATTAAGAGGTTATATTAACATATTTCTTAAGAATGATTCAATGTCCTTAAAATTATAACCAAAATTTCCTAACCAGGATGTTGAGGCCATATACCTTCTAATTATATACCTAATAGTCCAAGATCTGTCTTCATCCCTATTGGGAAAGGCAGTTTCACATGTCTTTTGTCCTTCACATAGCCACACAAGAACGGGCCTGGAGCCTGGAACATTTTCTTACCTAGAGATAAAGAGCTCACACATCCTAGTCCATGTTTGTTACCTTGTGTGAGTATATCTTTCCATGTTTCATGTTCATTGTGTTCCCTTTAATTCTTCTTAGCCAGGTACATCATATGGCACCTGGCCAACCCCTCTACTAAGACTCTTCCATTTGGAGGGGATGAGTTCATTCCACTAAAGCTCAAGAAGGATCCATGTGGTCAAGTTTCACTGCATGAGCTGCCAAAAGAGACCCTCTGGTTATGGGAGACCAATACCCAATATGAAAGCTGATCTTGCTCTGTCTCTATGTGAGTAAAATGTCCCATTCAGTGTCTGACTGAGTTTTTCTTGGTGACGCAATGCTGAGACTCAATGGGAAGATGTATTCAGAGTCCTTCCCTGGGACTTGTAACTGGTGCGTGGTACTCTTCTAAACAGTCCCTACTATATCTTTCATACTGAGTCATTCTTCTAATTACAAGAGAAAACTCTCTTAAACTTATAAATTAGATACAAATTCAAGTTTTTAAAACTGTTTGTCACCTGTCATACAAAATTAATTCTTTGTGAAGCTTACAAATACTAAATAAGAATTATCAAATGAAAGGATTGATTTAAATTTAGACATATATATAAAATATAAAATATGTATAAATACCAGTTGTGAACCTGAAGCTCTATTTGCAATTGTTTAAGTACTTTTATAAAAAAAAAATAAATGTATCAGTCATCTACTTTTCCCATGGCAACAATTAATTCATATCAAGTAGAATAACTTTTTTTGTATTTGTCCTAGAAGAAAAGTTCAGCAAACAGATTTTAGGTTTCTATATTTATTTTCGGAGGTCAGATCAGGTGATGAAATTAGTCAAAAAAAGTTAATACCCAAAAGCCAAGAACCTTGCATTCTTGTCCCTAAATGGCCTGATTATGTTGTAGAATAAAATCTTCATTTCTATTCATAAATTATTCCTAAGAAAAAAAAGGAATAATGACTTGATAAGATTAAAAGGGCTGTGTGGGACACCACCTTTAAATTCATCTACCATTTTTCATAGCACAGGCCTCTCTATTCTCCCCTTCCCGATATTCAACCCCTGCCCCCATTACTGATTTGATAAAGCACAAAGGAGAAACATTCAAATTCAATTGGCCTACCCTGGTTGAAAATAATCTGGGGGAAAGAAAAGGTCAAGACTGTAGCAAAGTTCTCTTCATTAAGAAGATGTAATAAGCAGAACATAAACACTCTGTGATTGCTAAAAGCATGAAATAATATTCACATTGATAGGAACTCAGCATTAAAAAAAGAGTTTCATTAAATAGAAATGAGAAAGTTTAGTGACCCTTACCATATCTAAGGATATTCCCAGAATTTAGCAAAAGGAAGCAAAAATACATACACTGAGAGAATGTTTTCAAGATTGCTTTCTAAAATGATTACGGCAATTACAGACACAATCTGGCCAATCTGACCATAAATCTTGCCACCAAGCCAAGATTCATCCCATCGGTCACCTCTATGCCCTATCTTTGAAATTTCCTCTTTTATTTTTTTAAAAATGATGGTGTGTTGCTCTCTTGCTTACATCCATCAAACCTAATTTTCAGAACTTAGGAATTCTGTTGCTGTACTTGACTAAATGGAGTCTTAACCCCTTTTATCTTTTTGGAATTATATCATCTGGCCAGACAGCCCTTGTTCTGCTTGGAGTCTTACTGGCTGGCTCATTCCTTATATTTTTTTAATTAATCTTTTAATACATCAATATTGACAGAAGAATGTGCTTATAGCAGAACAATATTTTAAAATGTAAAATATATTTATTTCCCGTGAAGTTCAAACTTCACAATTCCAGGAAAGAATATGAGCTATCAGGGAGCCTTATCTAAATGGCTTGAACTAAAAGTCAAGTATACTGACTTCCTTCACACAAGAGGCAATGACTCTTAAAGGGTCTTCCTGAAACACACTTCAATTTGGAAAACATATATTTTTTTGACACATAAAAAGTCCTTAGGCATTTGATTTTTGTTGTCCCATAATTTTTTGGCAATATAAAGATGGCACTGGCATCTTGAGAATTGATATCTAAATACGTTTCTGATGCAAAACCTTAATGCAGTGGTTTAAAAAAAAATTTTATCTACTCGATAGGTGTAAGTTTGTGAACAGTGAAAAGAACAGCCTTAGCTCCTGTTTCATTTTTTATTTGGAATTCTTGCAACTCTGTCACTGAACATCTTGAATTTGTTTTGCATGTCATAAACTGTATGAGATGAAGATTTTTTTTTTTATCCTTTATTAACTATACAATCAAAGTCTCAGGCCCTGCACGATTCTCTAAAATTTGTGGCTTTCAGATCAGCAGTGCCCCAGTTCAAGAAGAAAATTGCTTTCAGGCAGTGTCATTCAAAGAGTCTTGTTTCCATTTTATCTTTTATTTAATGCTGTGGTGTCATCTCAGGCCTGTGTCATCTAGTTTGCGAGGACTCCAATTATTTGATAGTTAGCAACCAGTGACATTTTTCTCCCTTGTTTTTTTTTATTTGATAAGCACAAGTTAAAAATTATTTTCATTAAAATATTAAGTGCCTACATAATGATTGGAGCAGTTTACACAAGGGCCATAAGGACTTCACTGTAAAGCAAATACAAAAAGAACTCCCTCTGAAAGGAGGGGCAGGGCGGAACTAGCTGGAGGGCTCTGACAGCTGTGGCTCAATCACCTGCGTTATCACCGCGTTAATCCCCTGGTGACTGATAGGGTGATAGCAATCTGATATTCCCAGTATTTGGCCAAGGACCTGATTAATTCTTGGCCAGAAAGTAAAATGTTTTGTTTTGTTTTTTCCTCACATGGAGGAAGGGTTCTTATTGCTCTGGCTCAGTCAACCTCAGACAGCCACGGGGTTATAAAAAGCTAGCCTAAAATTCACTTTAAAAAGTAATGAATTGATCATCCTATAAGAATGGATAATCCTCCACAAAATGTTGAAGCATGTCCCCGATTTTTCACCTCCCTCTGTCCACCTGTAACCCTTAGTGTTGACAGTATTTTTAAGTCCTTACCAGGAGACTGAGAGCTGCACTTCATGGAGTTCATTTAGTCATTGTCACAACCCGTGAACTAGGCACTGCCATTTGTACTTTTCAGATAAAGAAACTGAGGTGTGAGCAGTAAAGTGACAGCGCCCAGAAAGTCAAGACTACGAAAGCTATGCTCACAATTGCCCCACTGCGTTTCACCCGTATCATCTATTGGTCTAACCACCTGAGAACAATGATGTTTTTGTGACATATGTTACCACACCGGAAATATCAATAACATGATGAAATGAGAAGTAAGATTAAATCCTTGCATAATTCCCCTACTCAAAGATTTTTCTCTTGGTATCTCATTATTGTCTTTCAGAATTTGCATTCTCTTTCTCTCACTCACCCTTATTTAATATCCTACTTTTAAAGTTAACATTATATCATAAGCCTTTTATGACATTAAGTATAATATTCTTCAAAAAACTAATCTTAATGACAACAGAATAGTTCATTAAATAGCCACATTTGACATATTTTATGTTAAGAAATAAGATCTCTTTTCAGAAAGTACTGGTCCCTTGCTCTTTTTCTTTCCCACAGACTCCAGGTGTGAACACTTAACTCAGGCCTTGTCTATTAAAATACCAAATATTTAGTCTCACCTGGCTGGTGCAACTCAGTGGATTGAGCACTAGCCTGAGAACCAAATGGTCACCAGTTTGATTCCCAAACAGGGCACATGCCTGGATGTGGGCCAGGTCCCCAGTAGGGGCACTCAAGAGGCAACCACACACTGATATTTCTCTCCCTCTCTTTCTCTCTCCCCTCCCCTCTCTAAAAATAAATAAATAAAATCTTTATTAACAAAAATGAATATTTAGTCACCTTTTTTTAATCCTCACCCAATATTTTTTATTATTGATTTTTTTTATTATAGATTTTAGAGAGAGAGGAAGAGAGGGAGATAGAGAGAGAAAAATAAATGTGTGAGAGACACATCAATCAATTGTCTCCCATATACACACCTACTGGGGATTGAACCTGCAACCTAGGTATGTGCCCTGGCTGGAAATCAAACCCATTACCTTTTGGTAAACTGGACAATGCTCCTATCAACTGAGCAACCTGACCATGGCTCTTCACTTCTTTTTTTTTTTTTAATCTGAGATGGGCATATCACTCCACCTTTTATTTATTTATTTATTTTACCTGAGATGGGTATATAACTCCAAATGATCCAATGTGACCTCTCACAAAAAGTTGCTGAAATTATTGGACAGAGACACTATCTGTTGCTGTTGCTAACTTTATCCCTAAACTTAGATTTCCTGTGAGAGAAGAGAATAAGGCTATCAGTGAGGAGAGCTAACTGAAGTACTGTGAGCTAGGTTTCTTATTCTGTTGTGTGACATCTAGCCTTGCCTGTTGGTTGATTTAACCTTCAACTTCTAATTTATATGAGACAATAATACTCTTTTTTTTTTTTTTTTGCGTAAAACCAGCAAATGTAAGTCCATGAAGTAAGAACGTGTGTATGGCTGAAGAAAAGCAGAGAGGCCAGTGTGATGAGTAAGGCAAGGAGAATGATAAGAGATAAATACAGAAAGCTAGCATGGGCCAAACCACACAGGGTCTGTAAAGATCTTTCTAAGGAAATTGGCCTTAGAAAGTGAGAGAGAAGTCGGACATTGAGGGTTTATGTGCAAAGAACCGGCAATAAGTGACACATGCTTAAAAAGATGACTGCTCATTCTGTTAGGAATAGTCTGGGGAGGCAGTGATGGGAGATGAGTAAAAAGTTATTACAACAATCAGGGGAGAGTTGATAAACACCTGTTCCAGGATTTTGCCTTCGATATAGTGCTCTTTCTGCTGCCCTCTGACCTCAGAGGGTTACTGGGTGCAGACATGGGTGGGAAAGTTCGAGACTGGGCACATACTCAGTGTACTGATCTTCAGGGTGGAGCCCTCGGTACCTGTGAGCGTCTGCACTCTTCCTATGAGTGCTCTGTGCCTGGGGTAGTGTGACATTAAATGGCAAATAAAAACCTCTATGACAGGGTAAGAGTGATTCCTTCAATTAGAAAAGAAGAAATCTTTCTACTGCTTTGTGCACAAAGGGCCCTACAATTTCCTCTGGCTCCAGGCCCCGCCAATCATTCCACCAGCCCTGTGCAGAAAGTTCATTTCAATAGTGTAAGGAATGAGTGGATAGTTGAGACATAAAAAGGGCCAGAATAAACCACGCTCGTGTAAAGAAGGATTTTGAAGGGAGACTAGAATCAATGTATACTTCTTAATGTGTCTTTCTTTGGGGAGGATGGATTATCTGAGCATTGTTGAATGTCAATGAGCAAGAGTCAGTGGAGAGCGAGATAATAAGAGAAGAAAGTAATAAATGACAAAGCAAAGCACCAGGGAAGGAAGAAAAGATGGAAGGGTCTCGCCACATCAGCTCCTTCAGGCAGAATTGTGAGCACTTTTAACATTGAAATGACTAGTGGATAGTTGGGTGAGCATCTTTCATCAGAAAGCACTAAGCATTTCTTGTGGGGGCTTGGCAGACTGGAACCAGGGAAAGGAAGAGAAATATCTCATCAGAAAATGGATGTTAGGGTTTGACTAAGAATGTAAAGGTAGACACATCTTGAAGACTAAGAGTAGATGAATAGAGAATTTATATGTAGTGTGAATATAATATTCAGTCATTTAAAAAAGGCAAGATCATCTTAAAAGAAAATGAGCAAAGTAAGTGAACAAGAGCTTAAAGAGGCAGGAGACATGTTTTAGAGAGATCAATCAGAGTACTTCTCGTCAGTGGAAAGGTTCCGTCTATGGTCAGATGGCGTGTATTTGTAGTAGTCCTGTGCTTTGCACACAGCAGACATTTGGCAAAAATTTGTTGAACAGACTCCAGATTGTGCTGGCCCCATTCTGGATCTCCGTTAGACTGTTTCCTGTGACTGCACAAGACTGGGGTGAGTGGTATGAGTAGACACCCAGGGCTGTCAATTGGAATGGCTGAAAATTGCAGGCTTCTGCCCATTTCTCTGGGTTCAAATTTCATGACCCTTATATTTATAATGTGTCCTCCAATTACTGCATACCACTTACTATACCTCAAAAGCATGGGGTGGTTTATTACTCCTACTCCTTCCTTTGCATTTGCTATCTTTTCTGCCCATAATTGGTCCCCAGCTCAAAGAGCATCTGCTGGGTTCAAGTTCCGAATCCAGCTTCTGTGAAACCTTTCTTGACATACTCGTGCATATACGCGTTGCCCCAGTATCTTGTACCTAATTAGAATTTTGACAATATTTTAATTACACTTTATATTTCTTCTTTCTACTACAGTGAGTTCCTTACCAGTGGGGATGCATTACTATAGCCCCTAGTATACATACACACAAGTCATGAAGTTGGTGCTCAATAATTGCTTGCAGGCTGACTAATTGGCTATATGAAATGTCAATTAACCAGTAACATGCAAAAGGATAAAAGGAAAATGGTAGAGAGGAAGAATGATGACACAAGAGTAGCAGTGACATTTGTCATGTATTGTCACTCAGTATCCACTTCTCTTTTCTCTTTTAGACAGAAACATGTTTAGAAGTGTCTATCCCTTTCCATGGCCTCTCCATACTGCCAACTGCAACCCAAACTCTATTGGGTGTGAAAAAGAGCCCGAATCCAACCAGCTGCTGGCAGCCATCTTACAGGGAAATCCTGGGAGCAGAGCAGGGAGGGTCTGGTCACAATGTGAGGGTAGCCTCTCTGAAGCCAGCATTGCCTCTGGACATTTTGATCATGTAAACCAATTCTTAAAGGCTTAAGATATTTTGTATTGGCTGTTCTATTATCAATAACCCAAGTGTTCTACCTGTATCAGTCATGCTGCTTGTTTTTACTGGGTTTGGAGCCACAGAGAATCATGTTCGTGTAGATGTCAAGTAAACATGTTTGACTCAGTGGAAATAAGTCCTGCTTACCAGTAGAATGCCGTGGCCATGAATGCAACGGTCTTTTGAACACTCTGTAGCTGCACTCTCAGTATTTGACAGCCTGGGGGTAAGACTGATGTCTTCAGCCCCTCTCTCTTCTTTTTAATAGTATTCTTCTTTCTAAGGTCCTTTTAAAAATATTTATTTATTTATTTTTAGACAGAAGGGAAGGGAGAGTGAAAGAGAGGGAGAGAAATATCAATGTGTGGTTGCCTCTCGCATGCCCTCTACTGAGGCCCTGGCCCGCAACCCAGGCACGTGCCCTGACTGAGCATCAAACCAGCAACTGTTTGGTTCACAGGCTGGTGCTCAATCCACTGAGCCACACCAGCCAGGGCTTTCTACCTCTCTTAAGGATGTCTGAGTCCTGATCCTTACTATACTCTGATCCAATTCAGTGCTATATTCATGACTTTTATCTTTTTACTATATGTACTGTTCTCACATCCTTTAAAACTCGGAGAGTTTTGGGCAGGTGTGTGTCTGTGTGTGTATATGTAGCACTGACCCACTGCAATAAAAGAGAAATGAATGGTACACATTTCCCATGCATAAGAATTTCAGAATACCCATTCCCTTCAAAAGTAAAAGCCCCACATAGACCCTGCCAAAGATTACATAAATAAGACTGATTCACAGCCTCCAAATCTTCAACTGAACTTCTCCATTTGGGCAAAGAATAGAGTACATGCATCCTTGACTGGCTCTTTGTTGCTGAGGAGACCCCCTTTCCCAGACTCTGCATCTTGCATCCATCACCATATCGTATATTGGAGGCCGCCATCCCACCTGTCTGCGCCCTGCTAACCTTTCCTCTGTGTTCACACAGAGACAAAGCCAGGGCAGGTCGGCAGCTCTTCCCCTTCAGTGACTTTCACTTGACCGCTAACTCCTCCAGCAAACTCTTCTCCTTGTCACGTCCCTGAAGCTTCCTGGCACCTCTCTCCCCAATAAAACCAAAGACACAGGCTTAAGAATATTATGTGTGACATTTCAGAATGGAGAAAAAAGCTGAAGTGTTTTTATTCTCTTTTCCCTGTCCCTCAAGAGAGGACACCAGTGAAACCTTTGAAACAGTAAATAAACTTGAACTTGTGAGTGTTGAAAGGCTCTCTGGCTGGTCACAGAAGCATGTTCACTGGCTCAGCCTCCAAAGGCCTGCTGAGGGGAAGATTCAACTATCTCCTCAGGCAAGTCCTGACTAACTCCCTGCTGTGAGAGCAGTAAGCCCTTCTTCTCCCCCTTCAACAGAGAAATTCTTTCTAGATGCAATAACCTTTAACCTAGACAGGAGCATAACATGATTCCCCTCTGAGAGGGTCCTTGGAAACCTCCTTGCTACAAGGAATGTCTAATAGCCTGGTTCAGCCTGATCGACAGCTATTTTGCCATCATACTTAATACCGTTTGTCTAAAACAGGTATCCATTTTTTTCTGATGAAGAAAATTGGCACACTCTACGTTGGCAGATTAAAAGAAATTTTTAATATAAGAGGAAAATTAAGAAGTATATTAGGAGGAACTCCAATATCCATCCTCCCCAAAATGTTATTGTAGTCATTCTCACCCTTCCAAACACTGTCACATACCCATTATGCTGTCACAGATCAGTGTACAATTGACAGAGAATAAGATTGAGACAGTCCATCAATCTAATGTCACACCATGTAATAAAAGTCTACAGAAATCCTGTAAATGCTAGTTATACCGCCAGCTACAGCTCCCAAGTGCCGATTGGTGTAAAATGTTCTAAATGGCTATAAATAGGTAATATGTCCTAAGGAAAATCTGACTCTTAGTGGTATTGAAAAGAGAAAATAGCAGAAATGACAAATTATTACCAATGGAAATAAGGCCAGAGGGCACTAGCATGAGGAGATGGGTCTAGGGAGATAAATGAAAAGGAGAGAGCCCTATGTCAAACAGCCTTTCCGACTCACTATTTATAATGGTCTATGTGCTTAAGACCTTTATGAGTACATGGAAAAAAATTCCAACCTTCACTGAAACTACAAGAATCTAAAATCTGCTGTCTAGTTCAATCTTTGTTTAGAGGAGTTCTATGGTTGATGAAAAACTGAGGCACAATTGGGTTATTTTATTTATTCATTTGTTAAAAGCTAAAATAAATGTAATTACATAAAATATCAGCGTATCATTCCTGTATTTAACCATCACTCTGACTTTTCTGATTAATGGATTCTTAGTCCTAAAATGAATGTACTGGAGTATTTTTGTTTCTTCCTGTGTTTATCTTCACATTGAAGCCATTGTTTATTTTTGAGCACTTTGAAAATCTCATAAAAGTTACTGTTTTATGAAAACATAATTTGACATTTGTGTGGAGACCCACGAAGTTTCTGTTAACAGATGTGCGTCGTCGTCTTGAATGACCGGGCAGTGGTTTGAGGAACTACTGATGATGTCATAGCTGTAGAAGCATCAGCTGCCCATGTGGGGAAGTAAGCTACAAGCCTTTATGATAGAACAAGCGTGTGATCAGCACTCTGGTGCATGTACACTAATTTAGGCATTGCCACTAAAACAACTTAAGTAAATGCTGAATAACTGTGACAGGAGGTTTTTTTTTTTTTTTAAAGAATTGAATCACATTATTGTGCAGGCTAGCAAACCCAGAATTTATAAGGCAAGCTGGCAGACTTGAAACTCAGGCAAGAGTTAATGCTGCAATCTTGAAGCAGAATTTCTTTGATAGGAAACTTCAGTTTTTACTCTTAAGACTTTAAATGATTGGATGAGGTCAATTCACATTATTGTGTTATCATCTACTTAAAGTCAACTGACTGTAAATATTAACCATATCTACAGAATACCTTCATAATAACATCCACATTAGTGTCTGATTAGTAACGGTACTATTACCTAGCCAAGTGGACACATTAAGCAAACCATTACAGGTAATGAGAAGGGTACTATTTTAAGTTGTGGTTTACTATAAAGCTGCATTGCCTTCCTTGCCTATGGGCACATCTATAAATATGCCTCTAATTTCTGTTTTTATATCATTTCTGAAAATGGGTCTAAATGATTCATTTAATTGGCTGTAATTTACCTCAAAATCTTGATTCGCCAAACAGGACTGAAAACTCCAAGCTGGTCTTCATTTTTCAAAATTTTATTAAGCTCTATTATAAATCATAAAATAAAATTTGTTTTATTATGTTAAAAATAGAGACATTCTGCCAAATTATTTATCTTCTCTTTGATACATTGCCTCAATTTACAAATATTTGATGATTCATTTCTTACTCTTGGTACACACACACACACACACACACACACACACACA
>VMDR010021511.1:0-16795 GCA_007922815.1 Macrotus californicus | reverse complement strand
TTTATGCATGGCTTGAAGTGAACGGTGATCTTGAAGTTTGAGAATTTGGAGAGGAGTTTTAGAATTTTGTAGACCAACTTCATTAACTTTATTTGAGTCATGAAGGAGCTATGTTTCTTGCTTCATGTCTGTTAGTGAATTAGGAGCGGAGTAGTATTGATGTTAACAGTCTTTCTTGAGACCTATTACATATTTGACAGGAAATATTTTCCAGATAATGTTTTTCTATTTACAGTTAGTTCTCACTTTGCAGGTTTCTAATATACTTGAATTTCAGTTGCCACAGTTTAGTTAAATAACACGTGAGTCCCCTAACAACAAAATTCAGGTACCATTTACCATGATATGTTAACTGTAATTGTGTACTATGTAAACTTCAATACTAGCTCTTCAGTTTCCAAGTCACCATGTAATTAACAGATGTTTAATGTGATCAGTGACCAGTGACCTTGCTTCTCTCAAAGGCTGTTGGAGATTGGTCACTGTACATCTTATTTTCTTGCACAGGCAGCCAAGTGTGTAGTTTTGTTAACCTCCTTGTCTCCCAATGGTAAATCCATGTGGCATTTTACAAAACAGGATAATCAAAGGAGAGAGCTGACCAACAAAGATGAAAGTGTAGCAAAGAAATGAAAAGTGAAAAAATTTGCCCTGACTGGTGTGGCTCAATGGATTGGGCATTGTCCTGCAAACTGAAAGTCGGCTGGTTCAATTCCAGTCAACGCATGCCCAGGTTGTGGGCCAGGTCCCCGGTTGGGGGTGTGCAAGAGACAACCCATCAATGTTTCTGTCCCTCTCTTTCTCCCTCATTTCCCCTCCTCCTAAAAAATAAATAAATAAAATCATTAAAAAAAAAAAAAAAGAAGAAGAAAAGTGATAAAATTAGATCCCCAAAATGGAATGTCACAGAATTGAAAATAGCCACAGGTAAATTAAGTTAGGAGAAGAGCTGGGCTTGCCTAAATGAAGATGTGGTTTGAATTGTATTGAAGTGTCAGATGAATATAAAAAAAAAAAAACAAGAAAAGTTGGCTCCCTCCTTCCCCCTTCGCTAGAGGGATACAGGGGAATGGAGAACTTGGGGATTGGAGAAAGGGAGGAGAGTTGGGGAAGAGTGGGTGGTGGTGGTGGCGGCTCTGGAGTGCTTTTCTCAGGACAGCCACACTAAGGAGCAAGGACATCGATCAGCACAGCTCTTCCTACCACCGCCAAGCCCTTCCTTCTTGCTATGTCCCAGAGCTGGCATCGCAATGCGGCCCCATTGCTGGAGCACGAGGACAGCGGGACCTTCAGTTTGGGGAAGATGATTACAGCTAAACCATGGAAAACACCGATTCAGGTGTTACAAGAATATGGCATGAAGGTCAAGAACATCCCTGTTTATGGAAGTGAAAGATCCAGTATGCAAATATACACGCCCACTTTCACCTTCAAGTAACTGTTGGTGACATGACCTGCAGAGGTGAAGGTACAAGTAAGAAACTGGCTAAACATAGAGATGCAGAGGCTTCCATAAACATTTTGAAAGCCAATGCAAGTATTTGCTTTGCAGTTCCTAACCCCTTAATGCCTGACCCTTCCAAACAACCAAAGAATCAGCTTAATCCTGTTGGTTCATTGCAGGAATTGGCTATTCATCGTGGCTGGAGACTTCCTGAACATACCCTTTCCCAGGAGGGAGGGTCTGCTTATAAGAGAGAATATATCACAGTGTGCAGGCTAGAGTCATTAATGGAAACTGGAAAGGGGGCATCATAAAAACGAGCCAGGAGAAATGCTGATGAGAAGTTTCTTGCCAAATTCAGTAATATTTCTCCAGAGAACCATATTTCTTTAATAAATATAGTAGGTTAGTCTTCAGGATGTACTTGGCATTCCTTGAAGAATTCTCCTGGTGAAAAGATCAACCAACTGAAGAGAAGCCACCTTAGTATTCCAAATACAGATTACATCCAGCTGTTTACTGAAATCGTCAAGGAACAAGGTTTTAATAGAACAATATTTAGATATAGAAGAACTGAGTGCCAACGGGCAGTATCAGTGTCTCGCCAAACTGTCTGCCAGTCTCATCACAGCTCTGGGATCTCCTGTGGCAATGCACAGAGTGATGCTACTCACAATGCTTTGCAGTATTTAAAGATAGCAGAAAGAAAGTAAACTTGGAGCAACTTAGAAAACCTTTTAGCAGCACATTAAAAATTCTTCTTTCACCCTTTCCCAAGTGAAACATTTAGTGTTTGAGTTTGTGTTGTTTCTGAACCTCTTTCATCGATTCCATCAATACTGCAGATTTAATTATATCCTAGTTGTTACTATACTCTTTTTAATGGCTGCAGCTTTGTATTGGTATATTGTATTTATAAACTTTGTACCATAGGCAGAGTGTAGCACCCATTTGACAATGTCATATACATAAAAGGAAGAAACTGCATGTATATTGATGATGATGAAGATGGTGAAATAAAACTGCTAACAATTGTCTTTCATACTGGTACTTAACCTCTTCCTTGTGCAAGGCTTTGAAAAGGGAATTCGAAGGAAGCCCCTTAGAATTAGAGTGTTGAAGAATACACTAACAGGCTCTTATTGAATGTGATTGTTAAATGTCAGGGAACATGATTGTCTGCTTTGTATCTGAATCCATGTAATAAAGAACTGTTATTTTAAAAAAATCTTTTCAACATTATTTATTGTAAATTGTGATAGGAAGACGTCTCAGTTTGTCTAGCATTCGTGCCAAAGCGTTGAATTTAGTTGCTGCATTGAAAAAAAAAAAACTGATTACAAGGAGACTGAAGAACTTTTTATTGCCAATAAGAGCTGGTTCCCCCCTGCACCCCCGAATCAGCTTGAATTACGCTGTTAGAGCAGATAGGGATACTATTGTGAACTTGCACCAGATTTCAAAGATTAATTGAGCAAGTAATTATAATCAACTAATTAATGTAAAATTGATCTGTTTTGCAAGGCGATCCCATCCATAACTTACATGATGAAAGAGGATCCTGGAGAGATCCAAGATGACAGGGACAAGGTGGATGTTATACTCACCTCCTTCCAGGCCAAACTGGAATCACAACTAAAATATAGAACAAACAATATGAATAATCAACTGAAGACTGGCTGAATAGAAGTCTTATAACCAAGAATTCTCAGAAGAAGCCACGCTGAGACTGGTAGGAAGGGCAGAGAAGCAAAAACTGCTGGCCCGGTTCCCACAATAGGCTCCAGAGAGATAGCTGCAAAGGTTGCCCCTGAGGAGTATGAAGTCTCAACCCTAGGCTGGGCTTCCCAGCCCTGAGCACCAGAGCTGGGAGAGGTGCCCATATAACATTTGGCTGTAAAAATCAGTTGGTATTCTGTCTGACAGGGAGAGAAGGAAGTCAGCTAAAGACATAGGCACTGTCCTAAAGGGCTAACACACAAAATCTCGTTCACAGACATTCACCCTGTGCTCTGGTGGAGGGAGGGTGGAGTGTACTGGAGTCACGTGAGGAGAGACTGGGATTTGTGGCTCTAGGGGGAGAGGTGAGGGGATAGCCACTGGGACCCCTATGCTGAGTCATTCTCCACTCCTGACCTGACATCATTTTCTTCAGTGGAGCACTGCTCTCCTTATGACATCAGCCTTGGGGAATGCAGTAGACCTACCCTGTGGAATCACTGTTGCCTCACTCTGTTGAACTTGGGCTTCTGGCAGCATCTAGGACAGACTTGAGTTGTGTAGCTTTAGGACAGAGGCCAGTTTTCGGTCGTACGCTCAATCACTGTGGAGCCCTCCCTTCACAGAGCCAAATCTTTGTCTATTTGGGTCTGATAAACTCTGCTGCCCTCACCCTGACAACTCCCTCAGACCTCGCCCCACCACAAAGATCTGTGGGCATCTGGCAGTGGCAGCTAGACTGCGTATACCCAAGGAAATTTGCTGAGTGGCCTTAGACCAAGCACTGGTACTGAGTTTGAACCTGTACCAATTTGGTGAATAGCACTTGCCCCTACCTTGTGACCCACTGAGAACCTACCTCATGCAACTTGATTATCACCAGAAGCTTTTTCAGTGACTGAGCCTATCAGGCAGCCAGCAGGTTGAGGCAGGCGCAGGTAGATCTTGAGGTGCGTTTGGACTTTTGCTGACCTTCCCCTGGGTCTGCTTCTGGTAAAAGCCTGCCTTGGTGCCCAGCTTGGTCCCTCTTGTGCACACTGAAGCCCAGCAGAGGCAGCCATAAACTTTGAATTGCTTTGTAGCTCAAAACAGGTTGCCCAGGGCCAGTCACAGCTAGCATCTGACATTGGTCTGCACCAGAGTCACTCCTAAGAGGCTCCAGAACCAATACACCCAGTGGCCAGCTTCAGACAACATCAGGGCAGTATCATAAGCGGACTGTCCAAAGGGAGATTTTGGCAGGCACCAGACCCTGCTGAGGGTAATTTCACTTTGTGAGATCAGTAACTGCCCAGCAGCTTGTGCACTGTCACAGTCAGTCAGTCTGAGGGTTGATGTTGCACATGAATGGGCCAATAGCAGTGAAGACTCAGTTACAACAGAAGGGCCCACATAACCTACACAAGGGTCATTCCTGGAGCACCCAGCTCAGGTGATCAAGGAGACTGTAGTACTGGGTCTCAGGACACCTACTACGTAAGGCGACCCTGCTAAGACTGGGAGTCCCAGCAGATCTACCTAATATATAGAAACAAATACAAAGAGGCAGCAGAAATGGAGAGACAAAGAAATAGGCCTCGAATGAAAGAATGGAGAATTCTGCAGAAAAAGAGCTAAATGAAATGGAGGCCAGCAGTTTATCAGATGTAGAGTTCAAAGTAATGGTTATAAGGATGCTCAACAGCATAAAAAAGAACATAGAAACCATAAAGGATGAGTCAGAGATGAAGAATATAATACCCAAAATGAAGAATACAATAGAAGGAATCAACAGCAGGTTGAATGAAGCAGAGGATCAAGTCATTTGTTTGGAAGACAATGTAGCAGTAAACATCTACCCAGAGCAATCAATCAATCAGTCTTTATTTTAAGGGTCCTTTGCGACATAATGAAGTGTAACAACATCCTTGTCTTAGGGGTACAAGAAGGAGAAGAGAGAGGAAGGGATCGAGAACCTATTTGAAGAAATAATGACTGAAAACTTACCTATAACGGTGAAAGAAAAATACACATAAGTTTTGGAAGCCCAGAGTCCCAAACAATATAAGCTCAAATAGGCCTAAACCAAGACACATTATAATTAAAATGGCACAGGTTACGGACAAAGAGAGACTCTTAAGAGCAGGAGAGATAGTTAGTTACCTAAGAGAGCACCCATAAGACTGTCAGCTGATTTTTCAACAGAAAAATTTCAGGCCAGAAAGGATTGGCATGAAATATTCCAAATGATGAAAAGCCCAGGACCCACAATCCAGGCTACTCTTCCCAACAAGGCTACCACTTAAAATTGAAAGAGCAATAAACAGCTTCACAGGCAAGTAAAGTCTAAAGAAGTTTTATACCACCTAACCAGTATAAGGAGAAATGTTAAAGGTTCTTTACGAAGAAAAAGAAGAAAAACCAGGTACATAGTTACAAAGAATAAAGTGGGAGTAAATATGTACCTATCAATAATCATTTTAAATGTAAATGTCTTAAACGTTCTCATCAAAAGAGTAGCAGAAGGGATAAGAAAAGACATATATATATATATATATGTCTTAGTATATGTACATACATAGACTGTCTAAGAGACACTTCAGAATGAGAAATACAGATTAATAGTCAAGGGATTGGAAAGATATTTCATGAAAATGGAGATGAAAAAAAGCTGGGGTAGCAATACTTGGATCAGACAAAATAGACTGCAAAAAAGCCATAATGAGACAAAGAAGGACATTACATAATGCTAAGGAGTTCAATCTAATACGAGGATATAACCCTCATAAAGACATGGAAGCTAAGTAACAGACAACTAAACAATGAATAGTTTAACAATGAGATCAAGAATATTATCAAAAGATGTCTTGACACAAATGAAAATGAGAACATAGCCACCCAAAATCTGAGATACAGTGAAAGTAGTCCTGAGAGGGAAATTCATAGCATTAGTCCTATCTCAAGAAACAAAAGAAAGTCTGAAATAATCTAACTTTACACTTACAAGAACTAGGGAAAAAATCCAACAAACAAGCCCAAAATGAATAGAAGAAATGAAATAAATATCAGAGCAGAAATAGAGCAAAAAAGGAAGAAATGAAACAGTAAAAATAAAAACCAATACAAAAGACACATAGACAACAGTATGGTGATTATCAGTGGGAAAGGAGGGTAGAAGGGGGTAAATGGTGTCAGGAGGGGACTTGACTTTGGTGAACACATAATACATTATACAGATGATATATTGTAGAATTGTATACCTGAAACGTAATTTTATTAACCAATGTCACTCTAATAAATTCAGTAAAAACTTTTTTTAATAGATACAGGATCCTGAAGTGGTCACAAAGGGGAGAATATAGATAAGTCTGAGGAACTTAGTAAAGGTGAATTATCAGTATAAATGAGGAAAGTGATTGTGGCAAAAAGATTGAAGATGTTTTAGAGGAATTGACTCCTGGCAAAAATTTTAATGTTAATGGAACTCTTGAAAATAGAAGGGCAAAGAGTAAAATGTTGGAAGCTGAACCAAACTTGGAAAGAATTATGACAGTTTGCAAAGGCATGGAAAAGATACCTAATTTCGTATCATAAGTTACCTGAGGAAAAGAAAGCGACAAGCACTGTGTACTCTGAATGTTTAAGGTATTTTACAAAGAAATAAAACACTCTGATTCCCAAAGTTTCTTATGTTTTAAATTATAAAATAGTAAATATTAGCTATATTGTATTTTTTCTTTCCTTATATATTTACAGCTGATAGTAAAAGAGATTTAAAATGTTTTGATAAAAATCTTAAAGATCACAGAATACTTGCAATGTTTTCCCTTTGATAAGATTGCTTTCTCTGTTAGTTTTATTTTAGCTCAGGGTTATTTTTATGATCCTGCACTATAGTGCAGAGTGAGTTCTGCCTTTATAAAATATGTTTTCCATAACAACTTATGATATTTTCCAACTTGATAAAATGATGGTAAAGATGATTGGTGTGAATAAATTTGAAAGTATAAGTAGAGGATTTTGGGAGTAGCAATAGGCAAAGACTAGCATTATTGTGGGAGTGAGGAAGATGGTTGGATATTTAATTTGGAGTGTGGTCTGTTGCAGGCATTAAAACTGTTTGAAGTTTCTGCTTAATCTTTGAGATTTTTGCAGAAAAATGTTTTTAATCCTCACCCAGTGATTTTTTTTTATTGATTTTAGAGAGAGAGGAAGAGAGAGAGAAACATCGATGTGAGAGTCATGCCAGTCGGTTGCCTCTCGCATACTTGCTGACTGGGGATTAAACTCGCAGGCATCTCGTGCATGGGCGGTGCTCCACCTAACTGCTGCCCAGCCAGGGTGGAGTTGCTGAAAATTTTAAAGTGCACTCTAGTGTGATTAAGTTTTTAATATAGACAAGTTTTATTTTATTTTATTTTATTTTTAAATATTTATTTATTTATTTTTAGAGAGAGGGGAAGGGAGGGAGAGAAACATCAATGTGTGGTTGCCTCTCGTGCACTCCACACTGGGGACTGGCCTGTAACCCAGGCATGTGCCCCAGACTGGGGATCGAACCAGTGACCCCTTGGTTCACAGGCCGGCACTCAGTCCACTGAGCCACACCAGCCCCGTCTAATATAGACAAGTTTTAAATTATTAATTATAGTAATTCTTTTATTTAGCAAACATTTATTGAACTTCTATTATGTTGGGCATTTTCGTAGATACTAGGCTTGCAGCAATAAGGAACAAACAAAAAAACCCTCTAGACTCAGATATACTTGAACCTGTCTTCTGCTTTGAGAAATATCAAAAAATTTCCAATCCTTTACAGAATCTTGATTTAATTAGGGTTCTGTTGAGAGAAACTAGATTATTTTTAATTTTTGTATAACTCTAATGACTTTTGTATGAAAATTGTTTTTTTAATTGACTCCTTTTTTAGATAGTCTGCAAAATGGAGTTAAAACTTAATGTTTTCATAACCACAATTATTTGTTAGCAGATAGATCTACCAGAAAAATGGGATATTTCATGGTACAACTTCAGAAATGTATTTGGATACTTGATTCTGTAAAGATATTCAATGGGTGTGCTGCAAGAATTTTTTAAACATGGAACACCTGACTGTTTAGTCAGGGGTGCTGACCTCTTTTCCTTTAGTTTGGCAAATAAAAAATGACAACAGCCAAAACAACATTAGCTGTCCAGTGTGAATGAATGAAAATTGTACCTATTTTTTGGACAAATTGGCAAAAAATATTTTTTGGTGTGCCACAGAATTTTAGTAATTAGTTTATATGTGCTGTGAGATGAAAAAGGTTGAAAATCACTGCCTTATACCACCCTCAATTTTGGAGTAAAATTTCTATAGTGGCTATTATGGACATAACTGCTGTAGTAGTGCTGAGAAAGAGAGTTGTGAATTCTCCCTTGTTTAGGAAGTTGAGTGTGCGTGGGTTGTGTGAGATGGCATTATTAAAGAATTGTAACTTCAGCTCAGTCACAAAATCTGAGTAGGTGTTTACTATTGAATTAGGATTGGAAATGCTTGAGCACGGTGCACAATGGTCCAGAGGCATGAAACTGCCTGAGAGATTGGGTGAACTACAGATCATTCCTAATAGCTAGAACATTCGCTTTTGGGGTGGGGATGTAATGGGAACATGAAGGCAGGAAACGAAGCGGTACAGGCCAGATTTTGGAGAGTCATACGTGTAGGCTTTTTTCTGGGAAGCCTTTTTCAGAGCTGTGTGTAGGTGTGTGTGTTTGTGTACGTCCCTTCAACCTCTGACTGCCTTCATTTCTTCATTTATAGAGTAGAGGTCTTAACAATACTTATGATGAAACTTTAGGGAGGCTACATTGAATCCAGTCTATTTAAAAGTTGAAAACAGTGCTAGACAGAGGGCAAGGTTCTTGGTAGTGGTAGTCACTCATTTTAATGGTTTGGGAACCATTGCTTTAGGTCACCTAAAAAGCTCCGTAGTGAAGTAGTTGATAGAAATAAGAACCACAGATGGTTAATAACTATATGGAGAGATTATTCTTCAGAATTTACAAAATGAAACAAATTTGAAATCTAACAAGATAACAGTTTTTACTTATGAAATTGAGGAAGATGAGACAAAAACTTCGTACCGTGTTGGCGGAGAAGTTCTTCAGAAACAGTAGGGACTCACCGTACTGAGATATATGTGCACACATGTACATATTGGAGGGACACTTCGGTTTGGCAGTTTGGTAATATCTATAGAAAATTCAAGTGCTTGTGCTCTTTGATTTCATGATTCGACCTCTGGGAATTGATCATATATGTATGATCACACACACACACATACTAACATGTAAATCAATTTATATGTACAAGGATAACTATAATTGGATAAAAAGCTTGAGGCAACAAAATGTCCATTAATACAATACAGTACAGTACAGTACAATACTGTACGGTACAATAAAAGACTCTGCAGTCACTAGAAAGAGTGAAATAGATCATTGTATAATGAGAAATTTCCTAGATGCATTAGGTTTAAAAAATAGAATTTCTCTACCTATCCATCTATTTGTATCTTTGCTAGTCTAAGAGAAAATAATATCTCATTTTTTATAGAATTTTATTTATTGATTTTAGAGAGGGGGAGAGAGAAATATCAATTTGTTGTTCTACTTACTTATGCATTCATTGGTTGATGCTTGTATGTGTCCTGACTAGGGATTGAACCTGCAACCTTGGTGTAACAGGAGAATGCTCTAACCAACTGAGCTACCCGGCCAGTGCAAATGGTATTTCATTTTAATTTTAACTTCCCATGAGATTGAATGTTTAGTAGTAGTTTGTGGTTTTTGATCATTTTCTATTGAGATGCTGCTCTTAAGTGGATTCTAAGACTGCTTTATACGTAAGGTATTAATCATTGATATTATTCATACAAACTTATTTTCTTAGATTGTCTTTAGATTTTTACCTAAAGACAGTAAAACAATTTTAATTAAACTTTTTCATGAGGATTTGTTTCTGTTTATGGTTAAAAGACTTTCCTATCTTCTAGTATCTTCATTTTTTCAGTTTTTATTTTATTTTATTTTTTTGAATATGTTTATTGAGACATATGTTTATTGAGACATATGTTTATATGTTTATGTTGTAGAGAGAGAGGAAGGGCAGGAAAGACAGAGAGAGAAACATTAATGTGAGAGACAAACATTGATTCATTGCCGGGGATCAAACTTGCAACTTAGGTGTGTGCCCTGGCCAGGAATCGAACCTCTAACCTTTTGGAGTATAGGATGGTGTTCCAACCAATTGAGTCATACTGGCCAGGGCTCAATTTGTTTTTATTCTCTTTGAAATTTATTTTGGTGTTGAGTGTAAAGTGGCAAACCAACTTTTTCACCTTAAATTGTTACTGGACGTATTCTGATTTTTAAGTATACTTTGGACTTTGTAGTTAAAATTTCATAAATCTATTAATTGTCATGCCTGTATCACATATTTTAGTTGTACCTTTAATATATGGTAGGGCATATTTTTCTTCTTGTTACTATTAGAAGTCAACATTTTCTTGGATATTCTTTTTACCTTTATTCATCCAGTTGTCCTTGGTAATGGCTCTGTCTCGTTTCCCCCAACCTCACCTTCCCTATTTTGTGAAGAAATTGTGTTCTTCATAGTATTGATTTTTTTTTCTGTTTGTATATCATTATCAGCTATTTACCCTCTGAAAAGTTTTGTAATTGTTTTCATAATGATTTTATATATTTCTTATGTTTATTTTTAGAATTTTTTATATGTAGTTTTGTGAATTGGATTTCTTCCATTATATTTTAACTAATTAGTAGTGTTTCATAGGAGTGCTGTTGCTTTCTTCAATGTTGAATTTTATGAAGAATCATTCTATTGAAATGTATATATTTTTTTAAATTTTTTAAAGGTTTTATTTATTTATCTTTAGAGAGAGGGGAAGGGAGGGAGAAAGAGAGGGAGAGAAACATCAATGTATGGTTGCCTCTTACGTGGCCCTCACTGGGGACCTGGCCCGCAACCCAGGCATGTGCCCTGACTGGAAATCAAACCAGCGACCCTTTGGTTTATAGCCCATGCTCAATCCACTGAGCTACATCAGCCAGGACTGAAATGTATGTTTTCTAATACATTTCAGTTTACTATCTTCGACTTCTCAAGTAGACAAGACAAGCATATTTTCTCTAAAAAATAATTTTGTTTTGACATTTTTCAAAAAGATTTTTAAAATTTATTTTTAGAGAGAGGAGAAGGGAAGGGAGAAAGAGGAGAGAGATATCGATGTGTGAAAGAAACATTGATTGGTTGCCTCTTGCACACTCCCAGCTGGGGACCTGGCCTGCATCACGTTCCCACCAGGCATGTGCTCTGACCAGGAATTGAATTGGCAAACTTTTGGTTTGTGGGAACGATGCCCAACCCACTGAGCCACACCAGTTATGGTGTGCTTTTTACATTTTACATACATTTATCTCATTGCATGGAGTTGATCTTTCCAAACAAGATAAAATAGTGCTAATGTTACCACTTTAATGGTAAATATTTGATCTTGGCTGCCAGCTTTAATTGATTATAAATGAATACTTGAACTTTAAATTGAGAACAACTCTGATAACATTTCCATAGTTTGTAGGACAGATGCTGTGGTTGATTAGTAGCAGATGATTAGTGCTAGAAGGTGAGGCTTATTAGGAAGAGAATGTTAGGAACAAAGGATTTAATTTAATATTTCCTTGTGAATTTGGCTAATTATTTTCACAATATTTATGAAAACCATACATGGTCAAATGGCATGATTATTTTTTTAAAAACCCAAGAAAACATTTCTTTGGAGTATATTACTAAATAAAAATTACCTTCTTGGCCCTGATGTGTGACTCAGTGGACTGAGCACTGGCCTGCAAACTGAAGGGTTGCTGGTTCAGTTCCCAGTCAGGGCACATGCCTGGGGAGTGTGCAAGAGGCAACTACACATTGATGTTTCTCTCCCTCTCTTTCTCTGTCTCTTCCCCTCTGTGTAAAAATAAATAAATAAATAAAATCTTTAAAATATAAAAAAAATGACCTTGTGTTAAAATGTGAAGAAAGCTAAAATGGCTACCATGATTTAGCATCATTTCCCATAGTTTCAGTAGTATGTTAATAAATGTTATCTTTCAAAGGGGTTCTGTGGCCAAATATGTTTGGGAAATGGGTGAAACTAAGCAGTACAGGTTTCTTTAGTTTTAGACTTCTTAATATTTAATAAGTTAACAAGCATTATTAATCACTGAAAAAAATTATATTTCCTTTATTAACTTGACAGAATTTTCCTTAGAACATCTTGCAGGGTTTGCATAACAAACACTGAAAAATGCGAAGTATAGCATTCAGTTAATAAAAAAGTGGTTGAGAAATACTCAATACAGCAGATCCTTGAATGACTTCATTTCATGCAGGATCGTTTCATTGTAACGATGAGATAGATACCTTAAACAACCTAACTTGTTTATGTCAGCATAAGGTAAACTTGGTGTCATTATACATTGTTTCACGTGAAGTTGTAGGACCTGTTGATGGTGTTAGGTGAGGACTTCCTGTATAATATGCTAGGGCCTATGGTTATCCCAGCATGAAAAAGATTGATTTAGAAAGTGATGCTGACGTGTATGTTAGTTAACTGTGCTACAAGTGACTGTAAGTGAAATGTAAATGAAGTGCTACAGAAGAGTAATTAATTCTAGTAGGTTATCAGCAAAGGCCTTACTGAAAAGCTACACTTTGAAGAAACAGTAGTAATTCATCAGGTAGAAGGCATTCCCAGTGGGAAGAAAACAATTTGAGAATGGTATGGCTAGAACTTCAGGCAGGAGTCAGAAATGACTTTACTCCATAGCCACAGTGATTGTTTTCCGAACTCAAGTCTTCCTGCCATCTCCTAAGAATAAATTGAAGAAGGTACAAATAAATGGAAGGATAGGAAGTCTCAACATCATTAAAATGCCCGCACTAATCAAAACAACCCACAGATTCAGTGCACTCCCTATGAAAATACTGATGGCATTTTTTCACAGAACTACTACCCCTGTGTTTTGATGACCAGACTTAAAGTCATGACTAATGACTAATGGGCCTCTTTGCATCCATCTTGTTTGAGACTCTCTGTGCTCCTGGACTTTCATGTCTATTTCCTGCACCAAATTAGGGAAGTTTTCTTTCACTATTTTTTCAAATAGATTTCCAGTTTCTTGCTCTTTTTTTCTGGAACCCCTATGATGCAAATGATGGACCTCTTGAAGTTGTCCCAGAGGCTGCTTATACTGTCTTTGTTTTTTTTGGATTCTTGTTTCTTCTTCTTGTTCTGATTGGTTGTTTTTTGGTTCCTTATATTTCAAATCATTGATTTGATTCTTGGCTTCATCCACCCTACTGTTTCCCTGTAAATTGTTCTTTATTTCAATTAGTGTATCCTTCATTTCTGACTGGATTTTTTTAATGCTGTTAAGGTCCTCACTAAGTTCCCTAAACATCCTTACAACCAGTGCTTTGAACTCTGCATCTGATGGATTGCTTATCTCCATTTTGTTTAGTTCTCATTTTCTGGAGTTTTGTTCTCTTCTTTCATTTGGGCCATGCATCTTTGTCTGCTCATTTTGGCAGCCTCTCTGTGTTTGTTTCTATGAATTAGGTAGAGCTGCTTTGATTCTGTATCTTGGTAGTGTGATGTAACGTAGTAGGTGTCCTTTTGGAACAGGCTCCCCTGCCACCCAAGATGGATACTCGAGGGCGCCCTTTGTGTGGGCTGAGTACACTCTCCTATTGAAGTTGAGCTTTGGTTGCTGTTGGCAGATGGGGGGGGGGCGGGGAGTTGCAAGGACTGGCTGTGACCACTGACCACCAACCTCCGCCCTCTATGGAGGATCAGCTGTGCAGGGACAGAGTGGTGGTGCTCCGACGTGGTCTATAGCTCTCAGCGTGGTTCACTGGCCCTGGGGTTTCCCAGGAGGTACAGACTAAGGTCAGCCCCCATTTGTGTTTTGTCCAGGGCCACCCTGCCTATCTGTTGCTACTTGTTAATGGGCTTGGAGATTCCCAGGCAAAGCCAAGCTGTGAATGTAAGCTGCTAGTTTGGGCCTGCAGCTCACTGAGGCCAGCTGCTGCTTTTTTGATAGGATTCAGGAAGTTGTATGAGCCAAGACCAGCTCTTCATATGGAAAAGCAGCTTGGGTGGTCCCATAAGTTGGATGGAGTGGAGTCTCTGGGGATCTCGGAGGTGGGTCAAACAGTGTTACGCAGTTTGATGTAGTCTCAGATACAGCATCAGCTTGCCTGGTCTGTAGGAGGAAAGTTTAGAAAAGGGACAGTGGTCTCTGCCCACCTTTCAGTCTGGGAGAAAGCTGTCCCCCAGCTCTCGACTTAATGCCAGATACTTCACTTCCTCCCTGTACGCCACTGGTCCCTTTCAAGCTGCTACCCTGGAGCTGGAGCTCAGAGGGAGTGAGTCTGAGTAAGTCTGTTAATGGGATCTTTAAGAGGAACTGCTTGGGGCTCCAGAAGTTTCTTCTACCAGATCAATCCCCACTGGTTTTTGCAGCCAGAAGTTGTGGGGACTTACTTTCCTGGCACTGGAACCCTGGACTGTGGGGCCTGGTGTGGGGCTGGGACTCTTTGCTCCTGAGATATCTCTCCCGAATTTTTCCATAGCGGTCAGTGTGGGACCAGCATGTTTTGCATCTGTGCCCCTCCTACCAGTCTGAATGGATGTGATTTCTTTAATTCTGTAGTTGTCAGACTTCCATTCACCTCAATTTCTGATGGTTCTGAGTGATGGTTGTTATATATTTTAGTTGCAATTTTGATGTGCTTGTGTGAAGGGGGTTGAGCCATGTCTGCCTGTGCCGCCATCTTGACTGGAAGGAAGTTATTTTTAGAGAGGGGAAGAGGGAGAGAAACATCAATAAGTTACCTCTCACAACCCCCCAACCAGGGATCTGTCCCACAACCCAAGCTTTTGCCCTCACTATGAATCTAACTGGTGACCTTTTGGTTCGCAACCCATTGCTCAACCCACTGAGCCACACCAGCCAGGGCTGTGTATAACCTTTGACTCCCCCAAAACATAACTACTAATAGCTTAGTATTGACTGGAAGCCTTACTGATAACATAAACAGTTGATTAACATACATTTTATATGTTATACAAATTATATATTGTGTTCTTAGAATAAAGTAAGCTAGAAAAAAGAAAATGTTACTAACAAAATCATAAGGAAAAGAAAATAACACAGTATTCATTGAAAAAAAAATCCATGTGTAAGTGGACCCCATGTAGTTCAAATCCTCATTGTTTGAGGGTCATCTGTATTTTTCTGTTTTTAAACAGCTGTGTTGTAGAGATATAATTCATATACTATGCAGTTTTCCTATTTAAAATGCATAATTCAGTAATTTTTAGTATTTTCACATTTGTACAACCACAATCAATTTTAGAATGTTTTTATTATCCAAAAAAAGAAATCCTGTACCCATTAGCCATCATTCTCCCCCACACCCAACAATCAGCACCCACTAATCTATTTAGTCCCTGTGGTTTTGAAATGTGTATCCATTGTCAACAGAAGAGATTTGGTGGATGATATTGTGTCTGTTTGTAAACAAGTATATAAATGGTTTGACATCAAGAGGCAATGTTTTAGTCTTTTGCATTTTGTTTTCTATTTGAGAGGGAGGGTGGGTGGGGTAGGAAAACAGGGTTTCATTTTAAACCAAAGAAGGAGATTTCATCCTGGAATTTCTATCACTCGAAAGAGTGTCTACTGAAGTATGTAGTACTGCCTGATATTCTTCTCATCTAGGTTTTTAAATTTCTTCTGAGTCATAACCAGTTGCACCTATTTGTTGTAGTCATTATAATTTTAATGTGTTTCATTTTTATTTTTTTAAAGTTACTTTAAAGTATACTTTATGCTATTAGAGTTGTCTCATTTTTTCCTCCCCTTTATTCCCCTCCACCTTGCACCACCCTTCCCACCAGCATTCTCCCCCTCCCCCCCAATTAGTTCATG
Source organism: Macrotus californicus (assembly GCA_007922815.1). NCBI lineage: Eukaryota > Metazoa > Chordata > Mammalia > Chiroptera > Phyllostomidae > Macrotus > Macrotus californicus. Next base: position 600 of record VMDR010021511.1, on the reverse strand, counting down.
TCCATGGGTTTTACATAGAAGTTCTTTGGCTTCTCTACTTCCTATACTATTCTTAACCTCCCCCTATTTTGTACCTACCATTTGTGCTTCTTATTTCCTGTACATTTTCCCCCATTCTCCCCCTCCCCGCCTTCCTGATAACACTCTGTGTGATCTCCATTTCTGTGATTCTGTTCCTGTTCTAGTTGTTTGCTTAGTTTGTTTTTTGTTTTGTTTTGCTTAGGTTCAGTTGTTGGTAGTTGTAAGTTTGTTGTCAGTTAGCTGTCCATATTTGAGATCATCATCTTTTTCTTAGATAAGTCCCTTTAATATTTCATATAATAAGGGCTTGGTGATGGTGAACTCCTTTAACTTGACCTTATCTGGGGAGCACTTTATCTGCCTTTCCATGCTAAATGATAGCTATTCCAGATAGAGTAATCTGGGATGTAGGTCCTTGCCTTTCATGACTTGGAATACTTCTTTCCAGCCCCTTCTTGCCTGTAAGGTTTCTTTTGAGAAATCAGCTGATAGTCCTATGGGGAACACTTATTAGCTATGTTTATTATTATTACAAATACATGTGATCCTCTGCATTTTGTAATAGAAAATTGATTTTTT